>JAOVVH010000012.1:20570719-20584897 GCA_028566435.1 Scorpiodoras heckelii
TTTCATTTTGTTTACCTGCAATGATTTTATAACTACTGCAGGGGTCACTATTGAGTGACCAACACAGTGTCAATACAATGCCGACACAGTTTGTGAAGTGTGTCAATACACTCCTTGAGGTATCATCATCCCATCACTACCATTTGGTACACCATACACTAGGCTTAAGTCACAAAGTATCATGTGGTACACCATACCCTAGGTTTAAGTCACAGAGTATCACATGGTACACCATACACTAGGGTTAAGTCACATAGTATCATTTGGTACACCATACACTAGACTTAAGTCACAAAGCATCATGTGGGACAACATACACTAGGTTTAAGTAACCAAGTATGATGTGGTCAACCATACACTAGGTTTAAGTCACAAAGTACCATGCACATACACTAGGTGTAAGTCACATTGCATTATGTTGTACACCACACTTTAGGCTTATGTCACATTGTGTCATGTGGTACAACATACCCTAGGCTTAAGTCACAAATTGTCATGTGCTACACTATACACTAGGCTTAAGTCACAGATTCTCATATGGTACACCATACACTAGCCTTAAGTCAAAAAGCATCATGTGGGTGACCATACAGTAGGTTTAAGTCACATGGTATCATGTGGTACACCATACACTAGTCTTAAGTCACAAATTGTCATGTATTACAGTATAAACTAGGCTTAATTCACAAATTATCATGTGGTACACCATACACTAGGCTTACGTCATGGAGTATCATGTGGTAAACCCTACACTAGGCTTATGTCACAGACTATCATGTGGATCACCATACACTAGACTTAAGTCACAAACTATCATGCGGTACACCATACACTAAGCTTATGTCATAGAGTATCATATAGTACACAATACACTAGCTGTAAGTCACAAAGTATCATTTGGTGCACCATACAATAGGCTTACATCACAAAGTATCATATGGTACAACATACGATAGTCTTAGTAAGGGATCTCACCAATACCCAACATCAGTACTGAGGAATCCTGATTTTTAAAGAGTATTTCCTTTATAATATGATAGACACACATTTTCACACAGAGAAACATTGTTAACAAGAACTGTGTAGCAGGCAGAGTGGTGCATTGGTGCATTAGATGGCTCTACATAAACATGTAGAACATAAAACTTGCAGTGGTTGACCTGACTTTTAATTGCAGAAATGTTTGGATGGATAATAAACCAACTGAATGCATAAGCCTACTTCATGCAGTCGTTATGAAATTCACAAAAGCGTATGAGACTCTTACTGTCTCAATCACAGTGAATGAGTTACGTATGCAACGTTATTACTGTTTCTACAAACCATTCACCATGACTTCATCAAACAAGCTAATGTTCTAGAAAATGCTGATCATTAAGCTACGATTCATGAAGATTAATTTGGGTTTTTTTTTTTTAAATATATAATTGCTGCATTATGATTGATTTGCTTCACTCTTAGTCATTGGGCTGTCATTGTGAATTAGATTTTTTTATCCGAGTTGTCCATTAATCAGTTCTTCATTTCAGTGGGAGAGCTGTTTAAACTATTAATGAGCACAGTTGTTGATTTCAGTGCAATTCTCCTGTAAATCTATAACAGTAGGCTTGGCTTTGTCTAAGTGTTCTGTCTCATTTGGGGATGTTGTTGTTGTCCTTTTAGTAGGTTTTAATTTGTCTTGAGTAATCATTTTAATTTGAGCAATTTTGAAAATGGCCCTCTGATAAAATTCTTATCCAGGTTGTATTTAAAAACGTGAAGGAAACACAGCAGCTTTTGTAGCTGCTTAGATACTCGGAGGCCCAGTTTTTCCTCCTGAATGCAATTAAATTGAACATGACTAGGTTCTGTGCTTCATGTAACACTGTATGAACTCTTTCCCTATTCATTTTATTACCCAGACCTGCTGTCGCTTTATGTGTATAGGTCTTTTAATGAAAGACATCATCAAAGAGCAGGGAAGAAATGTTCTGTATGAGCAAATTGTGAATAAAGGCACTTGTTAGATACAACTGGTTGTAAAAAGGGCAAACCAATCAAGAACTAATATGAAACAGCTGGACATAATTGCATAATAATTGAATGGCAGGGGGCAGAGATAAGATCAACAGAAAAACAAGCATGGACATACAGGAACCACAATGCAAAAAGGACAATCTGTGATAGGTAAATGAATACTTTTGTTTCTTTTGCTATTTGGTTTGTATTAGTAAATAAATTAGGTTATTTTGTGTTTCATATCCTGTGTTAAATTTCTATTTTTGGCCATTGGTCTGAATTACCAGAACACAAAACATTTCTACAGAACTACAGCTTTGTCCTTTTATCACTTTAGCAATTTGCATCTATTAAAAAACAAAAATGCTTCCTGCAAACCCAAAATATATGACATGTTTTGTTCACTTCTCATCAAGAGAGTCAAATTGCTTTCTCACTGCAGGTGAACAATGCAAGAGTTCAAGTGATAGTGCTCAGATGCTCTCAGGCCAGTGGTTCTAGTCTGCTGGTTCTAGTGTGATTCCTGTGTTTATAAGCACTTTAAAAAAATGCACTGAAGTGGAAAATGCAGCAGAATTTGATTCAAACAGACTACACGCTGCATATGTGAAAGCTCTGGAAGACTCCTGAGATGAACACAGGACAGATTATATGGTACAGCTACTATGTCCAGCAGCAGGAACAAGTCTAGAATATCCAGGTGAGATGATCTACTCTGGAGCATAAAGTGTTTGGCATGAGGACAGCATATGAATACAGAATCAACTTTGAGGATTGGCTTGATTATAAATTAGCTTGACAAGGATGTCTGGGGGAAAAAGGAACTCTGTTACATCAGAGGCACTGTTTGCTATGCGTGGCACTGTACCAGGTGTGTGACATATGGTCCAATGTCTGTTTTTCATTGTCGTCATGTATGAGGCCGAGGATGTGCTGCATTTCCTGTTCAGTGTGGCACAATTCAGTATCTGGATGTGCACAAGTGACACTTTCAACACAAGCCCTCATTAGCATGCTGAGCAGCATTCATTTTAGCACACAGCTCTTTCATCCTCTGCTAATCCCACTTCACCACCCTGTCTCGCTCACTTTCCACAATTCTCTCCTTTTCTCTACTTTTTCTTTCTATTCTCCCTGTGTGTTTGTCATCTACTCTCCTTCTTAAAAAATGGTTATAAATTAAACGGTGACCTTAAAGTGCTTAAATGTTTCTTGCTTTTGTTATGTGTGTATTTGTGTGTTATTTAAATTATACAACACTACCTCCACAAGGTCATTTAGACTAGTCTATACTTTCTTGCATCTACACTGTAATTATACAAGAAATTACACCGATCAGCCATAACATTAAACAATTGTGTAAATCCCCCTTATGCCACCAAAACAGCGCTGACCTATCAGCTCCACAAACTCCACAAGACCTCTGAATGTGTGCTGTTGTATCTGACACCAAGACATCAGCAGCAGATCCTTTAAATCTTGTAAGTTTCAAAGTTGGGCATACATGGATTGGATTTCTTTGTCCAGTACATTCTACAGATGTTTGATCAGATTGAGATCTGGGGGATTTGGAAGCCAAGTCAACACCTTGAATCCTTTGTCATGCTTCACAATTCATTCCTGAGCAATGTTTGCAGTGTTATCCTGCCGAAAGAGGCCACTGCCATTAGGGAATACTGTTGCCATGAAGGGGTGTACTTGGTCAATGTGGTACATGTCAAAGTAACATCCACATGAATGCCAGGACCCAAGGTTGTCCCAGAAGAACATTGCCCAGAGCAACGCACTACCTCCACCAGCTTGCCTTCTTCCCATAGTGCATCGTGGTCCATTCACCATGGGCACTCTGACTGGTCTGCAGCTAAGCAGCCCCATACGCAGCAAGCTGTCATTAAATTCTTTGGCAATTTCTGCTACACTAGATCTTCTGTGGGATCAGACCAGACAGGCAGCCTTCAATCCCCATGCACATCAGTGATCCTTGGCTGCCCATGACAATGTCGCAAGTCCACCTGTTGCCCTTTCTTAGACCAAATTTGGTAGGTACTAACCACTGAATACCAGGAACACCCCACAAGACCTGCAGTGTTGGAGATGGTCACAATTTGACTCTTGTCAAAGTTGCTTAGTTTCTTACACTTGCCCATTTTTCTCACTTTCAACACATCAACTTTAGTGCTCACTGTTGTTCACTGCCTAATATATCCCATTCCTTGACAGATGTCATTGTAGTGAGATAATCAATGTTATTCACGTCACCTGTCAGTGGTTTTAATGTTACGAGCATTCTCAAGAAACAGTGATGTTAACTAACTTACAGTTTGTGCCAATTACTTGGTGATAAAATTAAACGTGTCAAGTTTTAAACAGGTTTGCTTAAAAGTCCAAGTGTGACAGAATCACAGCTGGTCAAGAAACAGATCTTTGACCTAAGATATCATTAATGCATTCAATACTGGAGTTAGAAGCAACCATTATGTTTGTTTGTTTGTTTGTTTACTCATTTATATATGTATTCATTCATTTATTTAAAGAGTTATTTATTTACATATTTATTTAAAGACCATTTGCTTTTTGACCTCACTGCTGTTCCTGTGGCTCCCTAAAGTTCTGTATTTCCGCTTTGCACTTTATGATCTCCTGATGAATTCAGATGGGTGGCTCCTTCATTTCAAGTGCTTTTAATTTGAACATTTCATGTTACAAAAAAAAACCCTCAAAGAAGCCAATCTCGTTTCCTCCTGAGATCAACACAGCTGCCGATCAGTTTGTTCTTTCTCTGAAGCATGTTCTTTAATCATGATTAAGTTTTCCATGCTTTAGTTAAGTGTTTCTAAAATGGCTTCTTTTATTTAGATGCACACTCCAACATCCTGTGGATTAGACTGAATTGCTATATGCAATGGATTTTTTCTCTGCATTCAATTTTCAAGTACTTGTGCTTTTGTGCCTTCTTCAGATTGCCATTAGTTCTCAAAATAATTTATGCATACACAGTCCTTGCATTGTTGCCAAATTGATAAATGCAAGCATATTTTAAACACTGCTTATTCTTGACTATATTTTAAACAGATGATCTCAGGAAGTGGGTGCACAAGACAGGAGAGATATTCTCCACCATCATCCTTCAAATACCAGTTGCAGTAAAATATTTGGGAATATTGGTGTTCATCTCTCCAGTATGCTTCTCTGTAGAATCGATCCCAAGGAGAATTGAAGCTGTTCTGGTGGCTTGTCATGGTCCAAAACCTTACTCGGTCTCTTTTCATTGGCATTTAACTGCATTGCAGAAGGGAATGCATGTTACACCTGGATAAACCTCACCAGGGATACACCATGATATTTGCTGTGAAAGATCTTCTAGCGTGAGTAACTAGACTATCAAAGCAAGGAGAAATGCTATTTCTGCTGTAACAGCAATGTCACACCTAATGTACACAGTGGATGACTTTTGTTCATCAGATTGGGTTCATAAAAGCCTCAAAGGAAAACTCTTCAGCAGATACGCTGAGCTTCACATTTACAGTAAAATGGCCCAGGGAGACCTTTTTTTGCTTAACAGGCATGAAAAACAAAAGGATAACACCGTGTCATGCTGTGACTGGGTCTGTTTCACAGCTTCCAGTAACCTCAATTTCAGCAGCAGTGAGTTAGTTTTACAGTAACGAGATCGAGGGCGGTGAATCTGATTGGGGTCATTAAACATGAAAATGCAAGACTGACAGGGAAAAAATAGGACACCCAACCTAAGAACGCCTCCATAATTATATGTTTTATTAGCTGCTGAGGCCAGCTGTTTATCGATTAGTAGGATTTTTTTTGTCACCAGACTGAGTAGATGTAATGTTTTCATCAATACATTTACAGAGTGTACAAACTCAATCAGGGGTATGATGAAACATTTTAATTAGCTCTGTTTTTGTTGGTTGCTGCTGTGTGCCGCTAGCTATGTAATTCATTTATATATGTTTAATGTTTGCAACAAAAGGTTTATTCCTGTTATCGCTCACATTATAGCAGCTATAAACAGTTGCTCCTTCACCAGCCTCTCTCTCTCTTTTTTTAATATCATGACTTTTTTTATAAACTTGTCATATTACAGAAACACCAGCTGTACTGGAGACACCGTCCACCTTCTCACAAAAAGTTGACAGAAGCCCAAAGTTGGTTAGTGATTGATGGGAGAATGCCCCTCCCACTGTGTGAGCATTGCCAATTTTACTCCCTTGGCTCCCAGCCACAAGTGGCTGTAGCATCATGTTAAGGGCGCTTTACCTGTGTTCAAAATACACTATATGGACAAAAGTATTCAGACGCCTGACCATTACGCCAACAAGCACGGTTGACTTTATTCAAATACACATACTCTAATATGGGTTTGGTCCTGATATTGCAGCTACAACAGTTTCCACTCTTCTTGGAAGGCTTTTCACAAGATTTTGGAGTGTTTCAGTGGGAATTTGTGCCCATTCATTCTGTAGAGCATTTATGGTCAGGCACAGATGTTGGACAATGGTCTTCTTCATCCCAAAGGTGCTCAATGGGGTTGAGGTCAATTAAGATTGAGATTAACCTTCACTGGAGATAAGGGACCTAGCCCAAACCCTGAAAAACAGCCCAATACCATTATCCCTCCTCCACCAAACTTCACGGTTGTCACAATGCAGTCAGGCAGGCAACATTCTCCTGGCATCTGCCAAACCCAGACTTGCCCATCTGACTGCCAAACAGAGAAGCATGATTTGTCACTCCACAGAACACATTTCCAATGCTCCACAGTCCAGTGTCGGTGGGCTTTACACCACTCCATCCAACACACCGCATTGGAGTTGGTGATGTGAGGCTTGCATGCAGCTGCTCAGCCAGGGAAACCCATTTGACGAAGCTCACACTGCCCAGTTTTTGTGGTTACATTAATGCCAGTTGAAGCTCAGAACTCTTCAGCTATGGAATCAGTAGAGGGTTGGGGACTTTTATGCACCATGCACCTTAACAGTCATTGACCATGCTCTGTGATTTTAATTGTTGTTCTTAAACACTTCCACTTTCTAATAATATCCATGTTGACCATGGAATATCCAGCAGGGATGAAATTTCATGAACTGTCTTATTGCAAAGGTTTGCAAATGGATACTGCATGGCTATGTGTTGATTTTATACATCTGTGGTAATGGGTCTGATTTAAACACCTGAATTCAATAATTAACATTTGTGGCCAAATAAAGTATGCCCCAACATTGAATTCCAATGTTACTTGAGGCAGTGTAGCATGCATATTGGGTGAAATGTTTCTTGCCGGCCGACGCTGGTCACGTTCACCCAGAGTCTTTTTACGGCCACGCTGCTGTCATACGTTTGAGGTTTTGCTGTAATTCTTGTAGTCACGGTTACACCCTTGACATGCTCATACGTGAAAATCCAAACTTTGCTTCTACCCCCGAAATGCTATGACCCATCTCACGAGCTCCAACTATTAAACTGTGTTGAAAATCGCAAAATCCTGATAACTTGCCATTCTCACTGCCGAAACAGCTCTAGAAGCTTCCATAGATGTCTATTACTTTATATATGCACTGGCAGACACAACAAATGACGTGCATAGATGGCATCGCTATGTATTTTGCATAGGCTTCAGTGTATTTGTAAATGTTATTTCAGCAGGACACAGGTAGCACCCCATACATCAAAACCTTAAAGGTCAGTGATGTCCATTACTATCTTGCTGGAGACTCAAAAAGAAACAATCAATGTACTGGATTGCTGTTTACATCTTTTCTTTATCCAGTAAGGACCACTCCTTAAACATCTGCTCTTCCCTTGAGCGAGACACATAATTCCATCTTGCTACAGAGACATGTTTGTGAATGCTTTTTACACTGGACAGTGTAAACTGATTAAAAAATAAAAAAATGAACAGCAAGATCTAAAATAATGAGTTTACATGACAAGCTGGGACAGGGCAAAAAAAAAAATGCACTTAATTATTTAGAGCCCAAAATAAACCTTTAAATTCAAATACCTTGTGTTTTGTTATATCAGATCTCTTGGAACAAATAGCTTTCTTGCTGGCAGACAAAGTGTTATAAAAGCCATTTTCATGACAGTGAAGGACAACACAAAGCTCTGAGATTGCAATGTAAAGGTCTAATTTACTGTTGACAATATGTCATGTGTCTGAAAGCAACACCCTCAGATATTCATACACAAATATCCACACTGCTTGCTTTTTAAGGAACCTCTACTTATCTCCTACAGAGAGGACAAACGTATCATGCTTGTCAGGAGTGACTTAAATGATGTTTAATAAAATTTACAGCACTCTTGCATGCATACGGTCTAGATATTACACATACAAATTTATAGCAGACCCCTAAAGGATTGGTTGTTTGTCCCTGATGTTATGCCCCAGTCTAGGGTTGATGATGACAGCAGAAGGGTGAAGAATAAAATATGCAGGCACAATTACAAAGATGGCTCTTCTAAAGATATAAAGGTATTTTATCTAAAAAGTCACAGGCCTTGCTTAAGCCAAAATAACAAACAAAAGCCCAAGATAACTGTCTCAAAAGATTCAAGATTCAAGAGTTTGTCATTTGCACAGTAAGGAAACAGGTTCCGTGTACAATGAAATTCTTTCTTTGCTCCTCGCCAAGAATGCCAAACAGGAGATTAAACAAAACACAATAAAGCAACAATAATAAACTAAAGAGACCCCCCTTATAAGAGAAACATAAAAAATACCCACATCCAACAAAAATGGCAGCCAAACCCTACACCCAGTGACATGAATAATGGACGCAAGTATTTATAAATCAAAAGCATGTACACAAAATCAGCAAACTAAGCAAGAGGGCTTTTTTTTTTTATCTAAAAGCATAAGGGAAAAGTGCACATGGTGGTCTGGAACCCAGGAGTAGACTAACAATGGACTGCACCTGGAAAGCTTGAAATGGACTAGCAGCACATACAAAAACACAAAGAGAAGACACACATGCAAACACCAGGAACACAGACAAGGCCGTAACACTCATCACCCACCACAGAAGATCTTTATGGTCTCTATTGTAAGCAATGTAAAACACTTTACGTTGGAGATACTGATTGACCATTGGCCCTACTGATCTGAAGGTTGTGAGTTCAAATGCCTGTATCACCAAACTGGATTCTTAATAGTACTGTAATTGTAAATGTAATTTATAGATGAAATAAAGAAATGTAAATGTACCATGAATGAGGGATTGCTATGAGAGTCAAATATTATCTGCACTCTGGCTGTAGAATTTATTTTAATCAACTTTAAAAGACAAATACATCATTTTTCTAAATAATCTCCCTGCTTTTCAATACATTTTGTACCTCTGTCAACAAGCTTTCATATTCCTTCATTAAAAAATGTTCAAGGCTGAGCTGCAAGCCACGAATGCACCGCTGTCTTCATCTCTTCATCAGACGTGAATTTTCATCCTCGTAGGGCTTCTTTCAGGGGACTGAACAGGTGAAAGTGTGATGGGGTGAGATCAGGACTATAGGGAGGATGCTTTAACACCTCAGAATGAAGTTTTTGGAGAGTGTTGACAGCATGTGTAGTGGTGTACGGATGTGCATCGTCATGCAAGAACACAACGCCCCTTGGATAGCAATCCTTTGCGTTTTGTTTTTAGACTTCAGTTCTTCGGTGAGGATTTCACTGTAACCAGTAGTGTTGTTTGTTGAACCTTTTGCCTGATAATGTTCCAATACTGGGCCTTGAGAATCCCAGAAAACTGTAATCGTCAATGTTTCAGCTGATGGTTGACTTATGAACTTTTTCTTGCCCAGCTATTGAGACAGCAACCTCGTATGGAAAGTGTCGATAAGACAGTGTGGCCAGCAGAAGTTTTAATATAACCAGAGTATGGATAATTTTTTGACTCACCCTCATATTTTTCTGTAATAGCATGTCCACACAGTTTTTTTTTTTTTTTTATTGACCAATTATTATCATTTTTAATTTATTATTTAACAACATGCCATACTTTTTTATATAGTTACTTTTAATGGTATGGGGTTTGTTCATGTTCTTACTTATGTTATAGCATGTGATAAACAATCATTCCCAAGATTTTTCTTTTTACTGAGAAAAGCTGAACATCCTGAAGTTTATTTATTGAGTACCTGGTGTTGCCATCCAAGTCTGGTTTAATGTCTACTGCACAGCACAGTTACACTGTCCTTCTTCTTGTATGTGAGAGTATAGAGGATCATTCCCGGCAGCAATTCAAAACTCATTTATATATTTATCCTATTGAAAATGTATGGAGCATCCTGAAGAAAAGAATTAGACAACAGACTGTTAAGCAGCTCAAGTCCTGTATAAAGCAAGAATGGACAGCATTTCAATTGCAACCACCAAACTGCAACAAGTATCTTCAATTGCCAAATGATTAAAAAGTATCATTAAAAGAATAGGTGATGTGCCCCAGTGATAAGCATGCCTCTGTCTCAACTTTTTTGAGTGTGTAGCAGCCATCAATTTCTAAATTTGTTTATATTTAACAATTAGAATTAAGTTTGCAATTGAAAACACTAAAAATCTTTTCTTTGTCCTTCTCTGTTACGTAAAGCTGGTTTCACATTTTACATCTCAGAGATGTTCATTAACACTAATTTAATTTAGAATGTAAAGAACGAACAGTCTTGGTACATGTTGAGCATCTAAGTTTTTTTTACCTAATATAATCAATATTAACAGAAAGGAACGTTATGAAGCAAATCCCACAGACAAAACATCTCCCATTTCCATTACTCTGTATTCATATCCTGAGAATTCAAATTTGCCATTCACTGCCAATCTTTTTTTTTTTTTACACTTTACTGAACATTCAGACCTTTCTGACATTCACCTTTTCAAACACACCTTTTCAAAAAGTCCATGACATTTTACTCATAGCTCAAGAGGATGCTCTGAGAGTACACTCTGTCAGGCAGGACCTCTTTATTTGAAAGACCATATTTCAGCTATGCCAGGTTAAAATGTGAGAAGTCTGGATTAGAGGATGGCAGGCACTCTGATGAGAGGCCAAGGTGAGGAGGATGTTTTACTGTTACTGAGATTAAAAGCAGAGTTTTTATATCAGGGACATTTTTAAAGCTGATTTTATAATCAGAGTCCTCCAATAAGGTCCCACCTGCATGCTGATGCAAAGTGTTTAGCTGAATATGTCTAAGAAATTTAGTCATTAACTGGTGAGTTGAACCATGTGTTACAATATTAGTTCAAAATGTTTTAGACTTTCTGAGCATCTACAAACCTCCTTTCCTTCCTCACAATCCTTCCAGCCAAACTCCACTTCTAGTCTGTTAATTCTCCACCCAAAAACCACAAATGATATATAATCTAATGTTTCTTATATATAGATTATATGAATAAACTAGAAGTGCACTTGGAGAACACAAACCTCCAGTAAGGCAAATGAGAAAGTCATTTTTACGATGAGTTTGGGCATACATAACAAACTCACTTCATGATGGGATCACGCATGCATGGCAAACTCAGTTCATTTTTGCCCAATCTGAGAAAAATAATATGTACATCCATAGCACAACTGGGATCTGCTCCCAAATTCCCATTTACTGAAATTGTAGGATTGCAAAAACAGTTCTGCAGCAGCTTAAATGAACAAGAAATAGATATGATGTGATTTATTTACACTAAAATCACTAAAACCCACAACATATGTAGCTGTGCACAAGGTGTGGGGAGAGTGTGGGGACAAGAACTTGGAACCACACCTGGTAGAAATAAGACATGCACTGGAAACAAAACTGGAGAACAACGGGGACAAGACCTTGATCCCAAATTTGGAGGACATGAGTAATGAGAACTAGGAATCAGACACTGGAAAAATGGGGGATCTGAACTTGGATATAGTGAAACCAGAATGTGGTGTCATTGCTGCATGACATGAAGGGCAAGAACTAGGAACCACACCTTAAGAGCATACGAACCATAACTTGGTAACATGGCTGGATGACATAGGTAAGCAGAACTAGTAGCACAGCTAGAGAACACGGGGGTCCAGTACTTAATGTCAGCGCTGCAGGATATGTGGGACCAGAACTTGCTGTCACAGCTGCAGTATATAATAGATGAAAATGTACTGGTTCAGCTAGAGATCATAGGGAAACACACTTTGTATCACACTTAGATTACAAGGAGGACTAGAACTTGGAATCATACCTCAAGAACATTAGGAATAAAAACTTGGGTCAACACTAGGTGGAACAGAACTTGGTGCCACTATTGGTAGACATGGGGATCAGACCTTGGTACCAGAATTGTCTACCACACCTGGAGGACATGTTGAACCAGATTTAAATTAAAAAATGGTGTTTTGACCTATTACTTTTGTATGTATTGTCCTTGTCTTCCTATTTCTTTGTCCCTCATTTAGAAGTGATTTTAATAGCACTTCCAAGTGTAATTTGTATGGCTTGACTTGGGAGGGACACATGAGAGGCAAACATCCAGACTTTTCCCTCTCCTGGCACCAAGGTGGTGGAATGAACTCCCCGTGGGTGTCCGAACAGTGAGTCACTTGCTGTCTTCAAATGCCAAATGAAGACCCATGTCTTTCGAGAGCTCTTGAATAAGCACTAACATAAAACTGCTCCCACCTTTACAGCAGTTATTGTATCGACTATGTATTGTTCTTCACTGGTTCTGTGCAGTTTAGGAATATTTTGTGTTATAGGCAGAGATGTCAGTAACCCATTACTTAGTAATGCGTTACTCTAATCTAACCATTTTTTTCAGTAACGAGTAATCTAACGAGTTACTATTTCCAATCCAGTAATCGGATTAAAGTTACTTATACAAGTCACTGTGCATTACTATTTTTGTCATGTTCTTTAGTAAAAAGATATATTTTTGCTTTTTTCTTGCATCTCGGGGAGTGACGTCTGGCCTATGTGACAATTAAGTCACGTTTTCAGCATGAGGACAACTCACGTGTAATACTACGCAGCGACACAAACGTAAACAATGAAGGGAGGAGAGAGATTCGCGTTTTCTAGCTGGAAATACAGGCACTATTTTGAGTTTGTGTCAGCTAAAGATTACAGTATCAATGTTCGTTGTACACTCTGTGCTGGTGACAAAGTGCTATCTAGCTTCAAAAACGCTACGCTAAATTTGAAGAAACTTTTGGAGTTTCAACACGGCGTTTTATGTTAAGCGGCGGCGGGGGGGGGAGGTTTGTTGAATGTAACTGATAAAGTAACTTGTAATCTAACTTAGTTACTTTTAAAATCAAGTAATCAATAAAGTAACTAAGTTACTTTTTAAAGGATTAATCAGTGATCAGAAATTAGATTACTTTTTCAAGGTAACTGTTATGGGACTGTGTTTTGCTTGTAATTTTTTTAGGTATTGTATGGCTCATTTCTAGCCATATTATAGCTCGAAGTAGCTTGAATTCAGGTCAGCTTTGGATATTCCAAGTTACTGACTAAGCACTTTTATAAATTGCTGTGGATAAGAGCATCTGCTAAATGCCATAAATGTAAATGTAATGTGTATGTAATTTAGGAAAAAAATATTGCTAACAAATTCCTCTGAGGGTGTGGTGGTGGGTTAAAATTAGTGCTGTCACATGAACATGTTAACGAACACGTTAACATGTTAAATAATTAATTTGCGATTCAAAAAAAATAACACCACTAAAAATTTTTATGCAGATTAAAAATTAGTTAAATTACACAAACCAGTGGCGCCGTCAGTGAACACGAACATTCTGAAATTGAACGTTACTTTACTCGTTTTAGGCTGCATTCCGATCGCAAGTGTCTCTAAGCTGTATCCCTGCTCCCTACACACTGCACAGGGTACAGAATGCCAAGGCCTCTTCATAGGGAACTCAGTAACTAAAACGACACTATTTGGACGCCGTGCAACGTCATCAACAGCGGACAGCCTCCGGATCATGCTGGCATTACGGCACCCAGCTGTATTTAGCATGATCAGTCAAACGGCACTGTTCAGACTAATTTTATATGCTGTAGGCACTTTTGAAATAAATGTGATGAAACGCCTATGAACTGTGGGTATTTTAACTTGGTAATGTACAGGGGTTAGACAATAAAACTGAAACACCTGTCATTTTAGTGTGGGAGGTTTCATGGCTAAATTGGACCAGCCTG
>JAOVVH010000012.1:20669428-20680724 GCA_028566435.1 Scorpiodoras heckelii
GGCCCTACACCATACTAATAAATTATTGTGGTCTAAAACCAGGTGTTTCAGTTTCATTGTCTAACCCCTGTATGTGGAAATAAACAAATTATGTATAAAAGAATCATATCCAAAGATAAATGAATCATGTGTAAAAGAATCAATTATAAAAAATAAATGTCATGTATTTAAAAAATTGTGAAAATAAACAAATTATGCATGAAAGAATTATATAAAAACAAATGAATCATGTGTAAAAGAATCAATTATGAAAATAAATAAAACATTTATAAAATAATCACATGTGAAAATAAATGAATTGTGTAAAATAATCACTTATGAAAATAAATGTCATGTATTTAAAGAATATGTGAAAATAAACAAACCATGCATAAAAGAATCATATCCAAAAAAAAATCATGTGTAAAAGAATGGCTTATGAAAATAAATAAATCTTTTGTAAAAGAATCAGTTGTAAAAATAAAACAATCACATATTGAAAAAACAAATTATACATAAAAGAATCAAGTCCAAAAACAAATGTGTCATGGAACAGAATCACATGTGAAAATAAAATGAATCATATTAAAATTAATCATTTACGAAAATAAATGAATCATGTATAAAAGGATCACATCTAAAAACAAATGAATCATGTGTAAAAGAATCAATTATGAAAATAAATAAAACATTTATAAAATAATCACATGTGAAAATAAATGAATTGTGTAAAATAATCACTTATGAAAATAAATGTCATGTATTTAAAGAATATGTGAAAATAAACAAACCATGCATAAAAGAATCATATCCAAAAAAAAATCATGTGTAAAAGAATGGCTTATGAAAATAAATAAATCTTTTGTAAAAGAATCAGTTGTAAAAATAAAACAATCACATATTGAAAAAACAAATTATACATAAAAGAATCAAGTCCAAAAACAAATGTGTCATGGAACAGAATCACATGTGAAAATAAAATGAATCATATTAAAATTAATCATTTATGAAAATAAATGAATCATGTATAAAAGGATCACATCTAAAAATAAATGAATCACGTGTATAAGAATCACTTATGAAAATAAATGAATCACATGTATAAGAATCACTTGTGAAAATAAATGAATCATGTATAAAAGAATCATATCTAAAAATAAATGATTCATGTGTATAAGAATCACTTATGAAAATAAATGAATCATGTAAAAACATTGTAGGTGAAAATAAACTGATTATGCATTAAAGAATCATATCCAAAAGTAAATGAATCGTGTAACAGAATCACGTGTGAAAATAAAAGGATGTGCAAAAGGATCACTTATGAAAATAAATGAATCATGTATAAAAGAATCACATGTGAATATAATTTAATCCTGTGAAAAGAATCAAAATGAAGAAATAAATGGACCTTGTTTAGAAGATTCACAACTGAAAATATATGAACGATGTTTAAAAGAACACCAGGTGACAATTAATTCATTGTGTGTAAAAAGCTGTTGCATTAAACATTGCTATACTGCTGATGAAGTATGATAATAGGAAACAATTAGCATGTGCTCAGTTAGCATGTGTACATCGTAGGGAACAGCATGTACACATTTAGCACATTAATTCTAACTATATGTTTACAATTCTCTTAGTGTGTTGCTTGCAGACTGCATGTCAAATTCTCTGTATAGCAACGAGAACAAGGCCAGGATTTAGAAATGTTGATCTGTGTCAAGAATGACAAAATGCTGTTTTTGGAAAGCTGCCACGCTGCAGAGATCAGTCCCCTGAATATAAACGCATCTGACCCATGTGATATTATATCCCTGTGCCAATCCACAGAGACGTGTCATCTCTCCTGCTGCAACACACTAGACTCATCTCCACTGAATCCTAGTGCACTTGTACAATGTCAATAAAGGTATTCGTCATCACCTTCATGATCTAAAGCAGGTGTGTTAGGGAGCTTTCGTATTTGAAAACTCGTTCGTTTACGGCCAGAAGAACAGTGAAGGGAAAAGGTTATTGAGTCAGAACACAAGAAGTGATCCAATTACATGGCATGTTATGCTCTGACATCGTTCGACGTCATGTGTATAATGTGTGATAAATGAAACCATGTGTAAAAATCAGATGTGAAATGAAAGGAATCATGTGTAAAAGAATCACATGAGAAAAATAAATTAATCGTGTACAAAGAATCACATTTGGAAATAAATGAATCATGTGTAAAAGAATCACTTGTGAAAATAAATGAATCATGTGTAAAAGAATCTCTTGTGAAAATAAATGAATCATGTGTAAAAGAATCACTTGTGAAAATAAATGAATTATCTATTAAAAAAAGATATACATGAAAGTAAAGAAATTATGCATAAAAGAATCATATCCAAAAATAAATTAATCATGTGTAAAGGAATCACTTGTGAAAACAAATTAATCATGTGCAAAAGAATCACATGTGACAATTCATGAATCATGTATAAAAGAAACACTTATGAAAATAAATGAATCATCTATGTAAAAAAAAACATATACGTGAAAGTAAACAAATTATCCATACAAGAATCATATCCAAAAATAAATTAATCATGTGTAAAAGAATCACATGTGAAAACAAATGAATCATGTGTTTACAAAAATATGTGAAAATAAACTAATTATGCATAAAATAATCATATCCTAAAATAATTGAATCATGTATAAAAGAATTACTTATGAAAATAAATTAATCATCTACAAAAAAAATTATATACATGAGAACGTAAACAAATTATGTGTAAATGAGTCATATCCACAAACAAACGAATCATGCGTAAAAGAATCACTTCTGAACATAAATGTATCATGAAAGAATCTGCCCTTGACTTACTTGGCGAAACGTCTTATTGCATTTTCAAACTGTAATAATATTTTACATGTTTACTGTAATGCTCAACATGATTGAGCATTGTCTGTGAACAGAGAGATGACAATTTAACTGGTGCAATATGATTCTCAGGTGGCTCATTGGTTAACTTTTGTGCTTGTTGTCTGCATTTGTTCAAGTTCAAGTTCAAGTTCATCCCTGAAAGTGAGCGGAGCAGCATTGGGTCATAGCTGTGCATGCAAATGTCTATGCATACCTAGTAATAAGTACTCATTGATGAAAAGCAAAAGTAAAGTTTGGGCTAAGAGCCCCTTCTTGTGACTCCCAAACCTGCCTCCTGAGTCTCCCTCTCATCACCTGCACCAGGGTTCTACATATTGATAAACAACCAAAAAAAACCAAAACAAAAGGTTTACATGACATGGCATTGTGAATAAGTCTGTCATCATATAAATGACACCTCTTTCAAGAGCCCAACTTCATTCTTATAAGCGCTGTGTCGGTGTGATCTTAGCACATAGGGAAGAATATGCATAGCTGAAATGTGCATAACTGGAGGCATGCACATAAATGCAACCCGTGGGGATGAAATTTTCCCTCATTTGGTGTGCATCTAAAGAATGTGGTAGTGATTCAGGGTGTGAAGTTTCGTAAAGTTTGAGCCTTTACATCACAAGATATTGGAGAGTGAAATGCTAGATTTTTGCTTTGAGCATTATTTAGTAGGCGGAGCTACTCCACAAAGCACAATGAGTTAAGGAAGTGAGCCTCCTAGAGGCCAACTTGCCAAAAGATTTCATAATTTTGGGCAAAACTGTTTTCTAACAATTGCCCAAATAAATTACTTTGCACCTACCCCAATTCAGGGTTCTCTAGCACAAAGGGTCAACACGCACCTAGAGACACAAACCTTATGTTCTGTATCAGACCTGTGGGGCTACAACCACACCAAGTGTCGTGTGCATTGGTGACAACTAAGTGTACGAATGCCAGCGTTAGCTGTTGCCTTTACCTTTAAAAACAATCTTTTTAATACATCCAGTGTTTGTTTTTTTTTCTCTCTCTCTTTTTGCTTGTTGGTACGAATCTCCAGAACACATGGCATTTCTGCGGCTCTACAGCTCTGTCCTTTGGCTCAGTTTATATAGTGTGGCCCAAAACACACAGCATGCTTGATTCACTTCCTGTAGCAGGCTAATTCAGATTTGTGGCACTTTCCCACCACTTTAGAATTCACTCTCAAGCTAAATAACACCTTGGTTGTTTTGGTCCAGATCCGAGCCTGAAGAACTGTTCCCGAGGAGAACAACACAGCAGGGTTTGTTAAAGAAACCACTGAGAAAATGATGAAAGATCCATGACTGTGTATCATCCGTGCGTCCGTATCGTCAGAATACCCCATTTGTTAACTGTCTGTGTGGGTTTCATCCAGGTTCCTCAAACCTCCCATAGACATGTTGGTGGACTGGCTGTGCTAAATTGTCCCCTGGTGTGAATATGCATGCATAGTGTCCTGTGACGAAGCACTTTGAATTGCCCTTGTGTATAAAAGGTGCTCTATAAATAAACTTGCCTTGGGTTGATGGACTGAGATCCCATTCAGGGTGTAGACTCCAGATCCATTGCGATCCTGACAAGGATATAACACTTACTGAATAAGGATGATGAATGACTGTGGTTTATAGAAAGTTCTGAGGCTTTGATGAATAAATACAACACAAATACAGCTCAAACTTTCCTCCACAGTGAACAGTGTTTTGTTCACCTTCTCCTCCCTCACACAAAACCCAACTGTCTAAATGAACTCCACGGCTAACAGCATGCACAGAAAAAAAACAACCAAAAAACAGTTTATTTGTGCTCGTGACTCATTCTCACAGCCTCTTCAGGCATCACCCAGAGGTCACTCTAAATATCATTTTAAAAGCTGCATATGGCAGATCGCACTAACAGTATGGACGAGAACTTGTGAAATCTGTTGTGTAAGCTCCAAGTGAGCAACAAAATGGCAATTAACACTGAATACAATCGCGTCTGCCTTCGCATTTCACAATTATATATAGAATCTTGTCACATTTGAGACTCCGATCATGTCTAGTGGCTAGAGTTTTATTCCTGCATGAGATTTCTCTCAGGATGCCAAGTGTTTATCTGATGCTGAGGAGTGATTCATGAACATTGAGTTCCACTGGTGTAACTGGACATGTTCTGGATGTGTTCAAGCAGCCACATGTACAGAACTGATTAGCTTCCATCCTCATTTCTCCTCCTTGAGCTACTCCATCTATCTGCTATTTAACCTTTCAAACCTGTTTGCTGTTCTTGATTGTTTTATCTATAGCCATCTTTAGAACCATATACACTGAAGTACCAGGAAAACTGGTCATACTTGGTAGGTCCCCAACAGGGAACGTTGCACAGTCCTCACACTGATGTTTGCTGAAGCCACAGCATCGATTTCTGATGTTACTTGAGTCCCAGAGTGTTTCGATGGCCACGCTGCTGTCATAGGTTCGAGATTTTGCCACACTTGAAATGCTCATATGTGAAAATCCAAACTTTGCTTCTACCTCCGAAATGTTACGACCCATCTCATGAGCTCCAACTATTAAACCGTATCGCAAATCACAAAATCGTGATAACTTGCCATTCTTACAGTGGAAACAGCTCTAGAAGCTTCCATAGATGTCTATCAATTTATATACGCACTGGAGGATGCAACCAATGACATGCATACGTGGCGTTGCTATCGATTTTGCAAAGGATCCAGTACGAGTTTTTCTGGTACTTCAGTGTAATCAACACTGGTGTCCAACATTTTTTTTTTTTTTAATGAAATTCTGAGCTTTTTTTTAGATTAATTTCTTCCATTTGACATTGGCAATGGGATTTAGCCCTCTGTCTGTTCATCTCTACCTTAAAAGAGTGATGCAGTGGCACTTTAGTCCTCTAGTCTGTCCAACAGTCTCCTCTCTTCATCTGTACACTTTGCTCAAGCAGATCATTTTGCATGACTTCAAGTTTCAAGCTCATACCTCCATCAACACTATAACACTCATCATCTTTCAGATCACCAACTAGCCAAGCTAAGTCTCTGGTGTAACTCAAATGTGTCGTATAGTGACATTGCTACATTCTGGGTTCAGCGAGTTCAGTGTTTGCACCAACATCTCTACTTTGTGTACCGGTATATTGAAATTCTCAATACTCTCAGTACTGTACTGTTTGTTGATAAATCTGTCACAAGTTAGCAATTTGCACAGCTGATTTACATATAGATACTGTTTCAAGGTCACAGAGAGCTGAAGATGTCAAAATGGAAAACTAAAGGTTGAAAGAGCGCCTGCTAATCATGGTGTACGCTAAGCTCATCCACCGTAGCGGCTCAGCTAGCACAGATACAAACTCACTCCAGTTACCTTTGCAGGATGCCATTACTTTTGTCCTATTTGTCTTGTTTATGGACATGTTTTGGAACAAGTCACCAATATGAAATGGCAGAGTTTCATTAAATATATATTAAACTGATGTGTAATTAAAACTAAATAAATAAATAAATGTGTTATATGGTTTAGAGCTTAATCCAGGTTTACGTTACATGAATTTACAAAATTCCGGGAGCAAAATGTTTAGTCTTTAGGAGCTTATGGAGTAATCTGACCGTTAGCAATCATGTACGAGATCCTTAAATTCACACACATCAAGCATATTTCACAATACAGACTTTTCACATGTTTCAGGGTGGAGTTTTCTTTCAAGCGTGATTCAGATCACTGTATTCAGTTACTTCAATCTCTTACTTCAATGCAGCTGTTTTTATTCTTCATTCGGCTCAGAGCTCCCATTGCGCTAGAAGGGCGCTAACAGAAACATTAAGGTCACTGAGGCTCGACAGGCCTGATGGTACACGTGTCATAGGCTCCAGTCAGTTTCTTAACGTGAATAATTTAAGACTGATCAAAGGAATCAGAGTGTTTACACGTCATTTCCTAGACAAGATTGAGTGAATGATTAAACGTCGCTAGTGCATCTGTAATGACTGATGCTGTATGAGGAAAGAACCAATGAAACCATTCCTGGGATTGAATCAGATACGAGTACAAAAGACAAAAAAAAAAACATTTATTTTATCCACCTGGAAGAAGGTCAATGAAGGATTGGAAGTTAAATCAGTGTTGTCATGTCCCCCCTTGATATATTCACAGCAATGTCAGGATAGAGGATAATTGTCCGCCTGGTCATTCCCATACGTGTGTTTAGTATTCCTGCTGGAGAGTGGTGTGTGTGTGTGAGTGTCAGAACTGATTCCAGAGTTACTGATATAGCAAACAGGACTGCTCTCTGATCAGATATCTGTGTTTTCAGTTCCTTTATACATATGGTGGTTGAAGGTCAGTTAGAGTGGCATCTCAGATAAACAGCAGGACCCGTTTCTGTTGCAGGACCCGTTTGTTTTTGTTTTTTTTTCCTGAAATCCTGCTTGAAGTGCCTCATCACTGGAACAATAAAAGCGAGCTTGGAGCAAATGTTGGATCATTTAAATGCCCTAGTAAGCGAGTGTCCTATATTGTCTTTCGCATAGCTTATCTAAAACTGTTGAAAGATAATCTTCATTTTAATGCAACCGTGCCATTTTTGCCATTTTGAAAACTTCATTCAGTCTCTCAAAATTGGTGGTTGTATATTAATGAGAAGTAGAATATCATGCAAATAAACAATATTTACAATATTTACCATTAGCTAGAATGTACCTTGCTACCTAGCCAATTTTGGTAGCTAGCCCTGCAGTATGGAAAGTTTGAAGTTCATCTAATTATAAAAAGCAAAACTTCAGCATGCTTTTTAAAAAAAAAAAAAAAAAAAAAAAAAAAAGATGAACTTCAAGTTTTCTAGGTAGGAAAAACAAGAGATCTCATTTTATTTGTGTTCTTGCTTATTAGAAGCATTTTATGGAGGTAGGGCTGGGTCACTTATGCTCAGTTTCCCCACTGAAGACCAGTGGCTTAATAAAGAGAGCCCAATTTCCTGACCAGAGTGATGACAGGAGATGAATCAAGGGTGTTTGAGTACAATCCTGACACAAAAAGTGTTGAAAAGTGCTGAATGGCACACGACAACATCACCTCACACAAAGAAAGCTCAAAAATCAAGTCACTGTTCATTGTCTTTTTGATTCTCAAGGGATCGTCCATGAAGAATTTGTACCAGAGGGTTAAGATTGAAACATGTTTGAAAGGCCACCACTTCGGCACAGTAAAGAACATCCACAGAGCCGTGACCGAGACTCTGAACACCCTCACAGTTGACGATTTCCTGCACTGATACCAACAATGGCGGAGGCTTTGGGAGCGTTGTGTGTGTTCACAAGGATCAAATTTCGAAGGTGATAATACTGAATTGTAATTTTTTTTAAATAAATAAATAAACAATAAACGAAACAGTCCAAGCTAGTCAATGTACTTTTAACGGCAACATTCTCCATTCAGAGTTCACGACGGCTCGCTGAATGGACCGATGAGGATGGAAATCATAAACGATTACATAAATGATGACATTCAGCACCAGGACTCTCCAAGACCATCATCTTAACACCAACTGAGAGAAAATCTCTCAGGATAATGGTGTTTACCACGGCAGAACAATTCCTCCGATTTTTCTGCCACCTTTTTAACAGACTATATGCTGGGTTTTCCTTTAATTTGTCATCTGTCATCAGTATGTGTGTGGGTTCATTAGGTCTGTGCACATACATCTGGCTTGCTTGGTCCATTTCCATTTCTCGGTTAATCCAATTGCTTTCATTTTTCCATCCTTGTGAATGTGAAGACATGTAAAAGATCATTAAACAGGTTCTATTAATATTTAGGAAAAGATTGATTATTATAATTAATTAATTTATTGGTTGATTATTTGATTGATTTTAAATGTATTTTTTATTAATTTAAATTATTTTTTAAGGCATGCATCTTCTCCACTCTTATTTTATTATGAAAAGGTCTTTTTTTTTTTTTTTTTTTTAAATCCCTCCACTGATCCTCTCTGGCTCTTTTATTAAAGAAGTGGTCCTATTCGTCCTATCCCACATTTCCACGTGTGTATAGAGAGGATTCTTTGAGCTAAGTGGATTTACAATTGTAATAATCCAAGTGCCTGGAGAGAAGAAATGAATTAGCACAACGAGGGGCCGAGTGCACTTCAGCCTGTGTGGGAGAGAAATCTATCAGTTTATGTTTGATTAGCTCTGAATCCAAAATGCTTGAACCAGGATAAATAATTTTTTTTTAATTGGGATGGTATTAAAGATGAATTAAGCTGATATACTCTCAACCTCCATATTATCTCTGTCGTCCTCATTAAACCCCTCCTTAACGTCTTTACTCTGAGGAAGTGAAGGGGTGGAGCTATAAATGCAGATGAGTTATGTTGAGACGGTGTGTTGTGAGTTCATAAATGTTGAGGGAAATGAGGCACTGTGGTGAATTACAGCTCAATTAGAAATCATCATTTTGTCCTGCTTTATGGTTAGCAGCAAGGGACTGCACTGCTGTGTAATTTTCTCCATCAGAACATCAGAAAATGCTCCGAGACTCAGGCTGGAAGTACAGATTACGTCTATGATGGAGTTTCTGGTTCAGGGCTGTTTGACTTCTCAACAGTGTTCATCTGTCAGGAATGGAGAGTCGCAGAGGAACTTCGGAGAAACCTTCGGCTTTTTATATAACAAACGGATAAAGCAACCTTGCTTAAGATTATAATTACATATATTACAGCCATGAGACCAGATTTTAGTGGTTCTGTATCTCGTTGAAAAAAATATGAGCAAATGTTTAGAACACTTAAAGCAAAAAAAGTAAAACTTTGCTCCTCATCGTTTTCATGATGACATTGAGGACACCTTGACAGCTTCTTCCTGATTATCATCTCCATCAATTAGCCTTATGTCGCCTTATGTGTATATGATACGTAGTCCGTCAACAAATCAACAACTCGATCAAATTATGAGTGTATTTATCATTGGCGGAAAATTTGAAATTGTGCTTAAAACCGAATTTTTTGCCATTTGTATTTTTTTTCTTACTGTTTTTACAGAATTCAGCTTTTGACAGAGTTTCTCAGACCAACTCATATATAATTCTGAACTTGTGATATTTTCTTCTCTCTCTCTCTCTCTCTCTCTCTCTCTCTCTCTCTCTCTCTATCTCTATCTGTTTATTTATTTATTATTATTTTTATTTATTTATTTATTTATTTAAGGGTTTAACATTATGTTTTACACAATGGTTCCATTCATTTAACTTTTTGTCAGTCTATAATCCTTGTCATCAATGGATGAGAATTTCGTATCTGCATTTCACCTAAAATACATGTTTTTTTTGGACTGTTGGAGGAAACTTGCGCCCCTCCTTCCCCACGGAAATACAATGCAGACACGTGGAGAGCATGCAAACCCCACACAGAAAGGCCCCAGGCCATACTGCTGTCTCTCTCTCTCTCATTTAGACACACTTCGGTCCAAAGCTGCATTCAATATTTAAACCACAGTCCTACCCGTTCACATAATTTGGATGGACAGGACAAATACGGGTCGAAGAAGGGCATTTATTCTCAAAAGGGTTAATAAATATAGCTCATAGAATTCATGTACCTGTACTCATTACCCTCATGGTTTCTTTCCCCCCAATGAAAGCAGTGGGCTGGTTCAGTAATTACCTTATAATTGTAGAATGATTGACAGGTATGCAGTTGTTTTGAAATCTCCAACATTAATTGCCCTGATGGAAACCCCGCCCGCTTCACCCTATCTCACAGTAATCAGAGATTTGATTTTCTCACTCCAAAGTTGTGCTGATGTGGGACTTTGGCGTTCTGTAATGGTAAATAAAAAACGTTTTGAGTTCATTAAGGTGGAATTGAATCAGTGTGTGTGTGTGTGTGTGTGTGTGTGTGTGTGTGTGTGTGTGTGTGTGTGTGTGTGTGTGTGTTCAAAAGAGAACAAAGACTTAAATTAACCTAAATATAGCAGCACGTGTAATGGTACTGGTAATTAGGCTGTGATTAAAATCATTGGGCCTCAATTATTTTAGTTGGATATGAACGAGTTTATGCTTAAATGGCTCATTTGAGTGTTTACACAAATGAAAATCCTCTTAATTCTGAAAAAAAAAATTTCGTTCTATCCCACTCGTGCTCTTCAGTGTGCTTGAGAAGATCAACTAATGAAGAAATGATTGATCTGCTTCAAATCTTATAATCTGTGAAAGTTAATGTATATTTGCTGGACTGATTTAGTCAGTTTTAGTAGAGGCTTTTGCTATTTTAGCCTAAGTGGAGGTCTGGCCATATGTATATTTTCCGCTTTATCCCGCTAGTCGGGGTCACAGGGGGCTGGAGCCAATCCCAGCATCATCGGGTGAAGGTGGGGTACACCATGGACAGGTCGCCAGTCCATCGCATGGC
>JAOVVH010000012.1:21128665-21142199 GCA_028566435.1 Scorpiodoras heckelii
ATAATATAATGTTTTTTAGATAGATAATTATAGGTCATTAAGTAACTTTTTTAACATTCTTTGATTAGAGATGTTAAACTCCCCATTCTTTATGATTGCTCATTGCCAATTTGGCATTTGAGATCTATTGCTTGCTGAGTCATTCTTGTGGAAAACACCCAATTGTTATTCTGAATCCACCATTTGTTAATAAGCAATGAGCTCTTCTGAACAGCTGTAATGAGTGACCTTTAGACTATTGACATGTGACATCAGCACGTCAACCCCCACCCTGTAACAGAGCCCATGTTAACCCTGCTGTTTCTGAGGCTGGGAAAACGGTATGTCGTCTGGCCACATTTGCTCTTATGTGTTAAAGCTGCAATTGGTTTGAAAAGAGAACAGATTTATCTTGAAGATTTTAATGAATTCTTCCAGGACCCTTCTTCTCCTCCTTCTCCGCTGAACTCCAGCCCTGCCTCCAGAGCACTGTCCCCACTGTGGAGGCTGCTGTCCACGCTCATGATAGTAACCATATCAACTAAAGTGGCCGGGTAAACAGTGCAGCACTTACACCGATAAATATCAGGACAAACACAAAAAGATTTTCAGCAACTTTCAGCCTAGCATTAGCATCAGAAACAAGCTAATGTTAGACAGAATGCACAATCACAGTAACATAAGATATAGGCTATGGAGTGCTACTGTAACAATTAGCATATTAGATTTGTGGTTAATGTTTTGAAAACCAAATCAATCAAAAATTAAGCATGGGTAATTAGCTGTCTCGAAGCTAAATCCTTTCAGGTCTTTAGATCCCTTAACTTCTGGAAAGCCACACTGATGTTTACCCTTGTTTGATCTTGAGCTCAGTCTAAATCTTCTTTTCATCTTGTTTTTTTTCACTGATGAATACAACAAAAGGTTATTTTTTAGTGCTGTCAAATTAATGCATTAACAAGCGTGTTAACACGTTAAAGAATTAATCGTGATTAAAAAAATTAATGCCACTAAAAATTTTAGCGCAGATTACAAATTAGTTAAATTACGCAAACTAGCAGCGCCGTCAGTGAACACATTGCCCGTTACGTTACTCGTTTTAGGCTGCATTTCAATAGCCGGGGTCCCTAATCTGTATCCCTGCTCCCTACACACTACACAGGGCATAGAATCCCAAGGGCTCTTCATAGGGAACTCAGTCACTGAAACGGTTCTATTTGAAACGTCTTGCAACATCATCAACAGCGGACAGCCTCCGGATTGCGCCGTCAGCACTCATCTGTCAGACTCATTTTATATGCTGTAGGCACTTTGAGATGAAATGTCTATGAAGTGTGGATGATGTATTTTAACTTTTTAATGTATGTTTTGGGTCGGCACAGTGGTGTAGTGGTTAGCAATGTCGCCTCACAGTTTCCTCCGGGTACTCCGGTGTCCTCCCACAGTCCAAAGACATGCGTGTTAGGTTGTTCGGTCACTCTAAATTGCCCGTAGGTGTGAATGTGTGCGTGAGTGTGTGTTGGCCATGCGATGGACTGGCGAGCTGTCCATGGTGTACCCCGCCTTCGCCCAATGACGCTTGGATTGGCTCCAGCCCCCCGTGACCCCGACTAGCGGGATAAAGCGGAAGATAATGGATGGATGGTACTCTAATTGGTGAATCGATGCCTTTAATTAAGCTCCAACTCTAATCAGTATATCAGATGAACGAAAAACAAAAACTTTTTTTATTTAAAAAAAAAATTAAAAGACTTAAATCATCTTTAATATTTCACTTTTATCAATAAAGTTGAGTGAATAATGAGGCAACATTCAGCAGTCGTTTCTCTTAAAACAGACCAGTGATAAATGGCAACAACATTTTCAATGGTCCTACGATGCCGACCTGCACGTACAACACAAATCACAATGTGCGTTAAAACAGCGACTATTATTTTTATTAATTATTTAGGAACGTGTTGCTAAAAACTCAGACAAATCAACTGTTTGCTACATATGCTCCATTTTATGCCATATATTTTATTTAAATGATTATGTGTCTATAATGTGGACATGTATCCATAACACAGACATTATACATAACACCCTATTTGTCTCTTTATGACTGTTTATGTTATGTTATGAACATCTCATGTTGACTCAATTAGTGTGCTCATAGTGTGTTCATACAGTTATACAGGATTCAAGATTTAAGCACTTGTCAATCATTTTGTTCTTTTATATGGCTTTATGAAATGTATAAAAGCTGCACAGAGATTTTGTACTTTTTAAAACAGGGCACATTTTATTCAGCGAATCCTATGAATCGACTCGACTCATTTGACTCAGTGTCTCTTAAATGACTCAGCTGAGGATTCTACTGTTTATGTGGCCTATATGGTGAATAGGGTGTGGTTTGGGATGCTCTCATGGTGGAATGATGATGACGATAATGATGATGATGATGATGATAATGATGATGACGATGATGATGATGTGTTTGTGATGGTGACGTATCCACAGTGGACTAGGATGGGTGTCATTGTGTTATGTGTCCTATACTGATACTAGTGTTCAGGAAATAGGGTAGGGAGTATGGAGTAGGGAGTAGACTGTAGATCACAGAACAGTTTTGAACACAGCACAGCAGTCTCAAGTCTGGCTGTAGGGAACTCGCATGCAACACTTGTGTATGTGCACACTGGTGTGTGACGCAGCATCTGTTCTCCTGTAGAGTTCTCTTACACACTGACCTTTCCCTAATGACTTCTCATGCTTTGTGTACTCTGCAGTCTAAAGCACTTAAGCATCATGAGGCCGTATACACACACACACATACATACACACACACACACACACACCGTTTCCTCGGCTCTGAAATCACCTCACTCGACTGAGAGATGATATTCTTTATATGAATGTCAGATTTACTTGAGTGAGGTGGCGTTTATGAGATGAGGGGTTGAGTGTTCACACCTACTGAACAGGATGTCGGGAGATTTATGTGTTTACGGCACGTTTACCGAGAGAAACCAGAGCACGGTAGTACAAATCAGTTTTTCATGCGTTCCAGTATGAATTCCAGGTTAAGAGGGTAAAATTCTTTAAGAAGCTAACAAACAGCAAATGTACTAACACAAAATTCCTAGCATGTATGGAGCAGATGTACCATCAGACCAAAAAAAAAACCAAACCAAACCAAAAAAACAAGGCAATAGTCTGGAGTGAGGGGACTCAGGGTTGCCAGGTTTCAGCAAAATTTCCAGTCCGACTGCATCTAAAAAACACACAACCCCTCATCAAACCCCACCCTTCCCCCTTCTGAACTAGCCCAGAAAGTTCAACACATTTTTCTCATTTTCTCAGGCTTTACCTGGGGACACAAGTTAACACTACTGCGCACACATTTCAGATTTTTCTCCTCCTGTTACAGCCATTTTCAGCTCCGTCTTGCAATGGACATGGTTTTGTACGTCTTAGACACGCTGCCTGCTTTTCCACTTTGCCTTTGTTTGCCTTAGCTTATGTTTGCAGAAACTGATTAGATTTAATTCTGATTGTCTAAAAACAAGACGCCGCCAGCAGATCTGCCTTGTTCCCACCCACAACCTTCTTTCAAAACGATCCTAATTTAGTCTAAAAACTGTGACCCTGACAATGCTGTCACTGATTAATAATTAGCAGCTCCTCCATTTATTAAGACCAAAAAGATGACAATCCCGCCCACTCAGATTCTATTGGCTGACACTAGAGACAACATTTCAGCATTTTATGAAGATGCCTGATTTATCAATTACTATCAATATGACTCGATTATTATTATTATTATTTTTGGTTGATATCATACACTTAGACGTCAACAATCCACATGACACTTTGTGTGGTTGTAGCGCCACATGTCTGATACACAATATAAGGATTGTGTCTCTAGGTGTGTGTTGCCCTTCATGTTAGTGCCCCCTAAAGTGATGTAAACCCTTTTTGTGCAATAGCTTGAAAACAAATTTGCCAACTGTTTATGGCCACTTGTCCTCTAGGAGGTGTGTTACATTATCTAATGTTCAAAGCAAAAAATCTAGCACTTCACTAGCCAATATCTTGGGATATAAAAGCTCAAACGTCACAAAATTTCACCCCCTGCATCACTATAACATTCTTTAAAAGACCACCAAATCTCATATATATTTTGTCCACAGGAGGCGCTGTACTGCAACTGATAGCTTTCAATACCTTGAGAACTGCTTAATCGGCAATTTTGCAATTTGCGGGGCTTATATGTATAGTGTGTGAAGACATATACTTCCTGTGAGCCTGTGTCCAAATGAGAGTCTATACAGAGCCTTAAACCTTTGGCAAGCAGGTGACCTGAGGCTGCTCTCTAATTGGTTGCTTAAGAATTAGGCATGAGGAGCAGCGGCAAGTGACCTGGACACACCTACATTTGTAAAGGGTATCAGTCATGTTTTTAAAAAAAAATTTGTTAAGTCACATGAATGGATGATTTTTGACAAATCGTTAGTCAGCTCATTAGTTGGCCGGTAATGAGGAAATGAGCTACCAAGTTTCTGGATGCTGCTAGATTTGTTTGGTGATATCCACTGGCAGGCTGAGACAACAGATGTAACTTAATGCAAAACATAACCCGCTATGAGGAAAATGTGACTATATTGGCCTACATGAGTGCTAATAAGGTGCACCAAGAAACGTGTGAGAGTGACATTGTGGGATTGTGGCAGGGTCATGTGACATCCAGGGGCTGATGGGAGATATAGTCCTGAATGCTGAGTGCACAACCCTGACATTCAGACTTTAATATCATTGAGGGTAAAATGTATTGCTTTAATAAAAGTATTGCTTACACTTACGTATACACATTTTTATCACCGTGTTATTCGTTTATTCGTTTCTGCTCCTGAAGTCTACATTTACATCGACTCAGTCTCCTTCAAACTTCACTTGAGCTGATACAAGAACGTGGTGTCATGGACTCTCCCAAGAGCAAATTCAAAATGGTATTGAAAGTTTACTCTGACGTGTCTGCTTCAGCTCCTTACCCCGTTATCCAGCCATGAGTTAGATCAGAATAAGATGAATTAAAATCGACCACGAGACACACGGAGCAGCAGAACAGCTCATCAAGACACGTTTCTGAGCCGATCTGTTTCTGTTTCCTCAGACGGCACTTCAGAGCTAATAAGCACCGGGATCGATTGTGCTCTCACTTCACAGGAGCAAAGAGAGATGTTCTTTTATGATCCAGAGCTATGGATTTAATCCCGTCGGAATTTGGTGACAAAGAGGAAAAAGTCTATAAAATGTGTCGTATCTACAGTTTATCATCTCACACAACCAGCCACCTGCACACACACACACACACACACACACACACACACACACACACACCCTTCCATGCTGGTGGTGTTGTCCCCCCGTGTTCAGTCACAATATTAATCGACCCTTGAATGTCGATGTGTTACAATAAATTCTCTGTAACATGGTTGAAAAAAGAAAAAGACATTTTTGTCCAAACTGCACAGCTTCCTTATTAGCCATTCAGTGTAGGAGGCGTGGCCTATGTACCTGTCAGTCTCAGTGTAGGAGGCGTGGCCTCTGTACCTGTCAGTCTCAGTGTAGGAGGCGTGGCCTCTGTACCTGTTAGTCTCAGTGTAGGAGGTGTGGCCTCTGTACCTGTTAGTCTCAGTGTAGGAGGCGTGGCCTCTGTACCTGTCAGTCTCAGTGTAGGAGGCGTGGCCTCTCACTTCTTTAAACTAGCTCTGTGTGTGTATATTAATAAATCATGTTGCAATCAGGGCTGCATCTTTGTACCTGAGTGTATAGAAATGTTTTGTCTAATTTCAGAAGCAGAACTACATTCTGAACCACATACAGAGCAGCACACAGAACCACACACAGAACCGCATCCAGAACCACATGCAGAGCTCAGACAGATATACAGACAGAGCTGCACACAGAGCTGCACACAGAACCTCATGCAGAGCCTCATGCAGAACTTCACACAGAGCTGCACACAGAACCTCACGCAGAGCCTCACGCAGAACTTCACACAGAGCTGCACACAGAACCTCACATAGAGTCGCATGCAGAACTGCACACAGAACCTCACACAGAGTTGCACGCAGAACTGCACACAAAACCTCACGAAGAGCCTCATGCAGAACTGCACACAGAGCTGCACACAGAACCTCACACAGAGTCGCATGCACAGAAGCACACAGAGGCAGAGACAGAACCACACGCAGAGCCTCACGCAGAACTGCACTCAGAACTACACGCACAACTGTAGAGCCTCACACAGAGCCACAGACAGAGCCACACGCAGCACTTCACAGAGAGCCTCACACAGAGCTGCACACAGAACCTCATGCAGAGTCTCACACAGAATTGCACACAGAACTGCACAGACGCAGAGACAGAACCATACGCAGAGCCTCACCCAGAACTGCACCCAGAATAACACACACTGCCGCAGGAAGAGCCTCACACACTCGTACAGTTAATGTGATGGAAGCAGACAGGCTGTGTTGTGACTTTAATACAAACTCATGCCACATTCTGCAGGGATCAGGGCGTCTGATGTTCATCACCTTAATCAGACCGGGAGCGATCAATGCGGCTGCTTATCACTGGCCGACTTACTCCTCACCATGGCGACTATTTGCAGTCCTCCATTTAGATGAGCAGGACAGTGTTTCACCACAAACCTCTGACAAATCATCATTAGGATATAAAACTCCAATCTATTCACAACAAATCATCTATTATATACATGTGCAGTTATTTGTGTCTTTAGTAGGAAATAAATGTGCAAATAATCATATTTTAATCAGATTTGTTTTGTCTTCTCTCGATCTAACAGATAAAGCATTAAAAATCTCCTTAACATCGGAGACTAACTATAGGTCATACTTTTTATAAACTTCATTCATAATTTGTTATTAGATGCTTATTAGTTTGTTTATTTACAATATAAGGTTATTTACATTTACCATTTGAATGCTTAACATTTCCTACATTGTTTTCTTTTAATTTATTATAAAGAAAGTATATATACATATTTCTTGTAGTATATATAAATTCCTTGAATTGATTAAATAATTGTTATAATTGTGACTGAATAATCAAATTAATAAACAATGACCTTTTTTTAGTAATTATTTAGCAGAAGTATAATAATAATAATAATAATAATAATAATAATAATAATAATAATAATAGTGCTTTTTCCATAATCTATAGTATTTATTTATTTATTTATTTATTTATATAATCAGAAATCCATGATAAAAATGATTACATAATGAACAATATACAGCATTTAGTTAGATAGAAAAAAATTCATATCCAAACTGGCCGGGTTAAATGCATATTTTTAGTCTGATTTAATGCTTTATTTACAGAAATTTTAGCTGAGGAATTTTATTTCAGAAACTTCTTTAACCCCGAGCACTTTGCGAATGTTTAAGTACATTTTTTTCTGCTTTACTGCTGCTTGTCAACCCCGAGGTACTTTTCTTAAAAGCCTGTCACAAAGACACGAAGTAATGAGTTCTGTGATGTTGTTTGTTAGTCTCAATGGAAACACACACACACACACACACACACACACACACACACACACACACACTTACTTTTTTGTAGGTATTTCTATGGACATGGTGTAAAATATTACATTGGTACTCTGTGTAAGATTGTTCCTGTGTTATAACTCAAGAAATCAGCATTGTTCAAACTCCATGTAGCCTCCAAACAATTATAGAGTCATATAGTAACCATATATGCTAATTTAGCTTTCCCTCTCTACATTAGCTTTCACACTCTACATTAGCTTTCACACTCTACATTAGCTTTCACTCTCTACCTTAGCTTTCACACTCCACATTAACTTTCCTTTTCTAGATTAGCTTTTACTCTCTACATTAGCTTTCCCTCTCTACATTAGCTTTCACTCTCCACACTTGCTTTCACACCGTACATTAGCTTTCACTCTCTCGATTAGCTTTCACTTGCTACATTAGCCTTCAATCGCTAGATTAGATTTCCCTTTCTGGATTAAATTTCACTCTCTACATTAACTTTCAATGACTAGATTAACTTTCCTTTTCTAGATTAGCTTTCCCTCTCTACATCAGCTTTCATCCAAACATAATTTATAGGTTTTATCCCTTACTGTTATCCCAAATGAGCAAGCCGATGGTGACGGTGGCAAAGAAAAATTCCCTTAGAGATTAAGAGGAAGAAACCTTGAGAGGAACCAGACTCAAAAGGGAACCCATCCTCATTTGGGTGACAAATACGATAATAAATAATCTTTTCTATAGCTGAGTGCTATATAGTAAAAATAAATAAATAAGTAAAAAATTGTAACCACTAAATTGATAACAAATTTTAACCACTAAACACAGACATGAGGGAGCCCTGGGACATAAAGCGTCCCACCACTCCACCATCACCTTTTCTAGATTAGCTTTCCCTCTCTACATTAGCTTTCCCTCTCTACATTAGCTTTCACTTTCTACATTAGCTTTTACTCTGCACATTAGCTTACACTTGCTAGATTAGCTTTCACTATTTACATTAGATTTCCCTCTCTACATTAGAATTATCTTTTTAGCATTTGTTTTCTAATGAAAGTGAGGATTTTGTGTATTTCCTGTAGCTAGCTATATTGTTTCTGCAGCATTTTCAGATGCTGGACATCTCGACACCTTGAAGCGAGTGTGTGATGATTTTGGCGGTGTTTAATGTGGAAAAATAAGGCCCAGTACTACCTTGTGAATTGTGAAGGTCAAGCATTACCTTGTGAATTTCTCTAGTCAATAAAAGATACTAGGAGTTTTTGCTTATGTTCACAGAGGACAACCATTTTATTTAGTAGAGTAAAAAGTAATCAACTATGTACACTAGCTTTAGTGTGTGGTGCAATGAAGCCATTAGGCCAGGATGCCCTTAGTTCGTAGAATTCCTGGCAAAATCCTTGGACACTTTCACTTCTCTCTACCTTTAGTGTGTCACACAAACAAAGCACATTTGCATCACCATGCTCTATGTCCAGTTGTCGTCCCTCAGGCTATCTACACTAGCTTTTGTGTGTGGTGCAATGAAGTCATCAGAATTCACTAAGCTTTAGACATTTAAGGAGGACAAACAACATTGTTATTCATATCGAGTAAGATGTTCACATGCTTCCAGAAATGTCACCAGTATGTTCTGGGGTTTTAATAGCAAACTTCTTTGACAGCTATTTCATCAGCAGCTCTCCTTGCCTTTGCCAGGCAGAGGCTGAAAGAGACAGAGAGCTTGAAGTAGACAATGAGTTATAAAAGTGGTGATGAATTTAGTGAGGATGTCCCATTAAATGGTAAATTAATTCAGCATCACTTGTCACCTATTGTACTTTGGAATAATGAAACATCAGCAAAGTTGACAAATACTCATTGCCAAAGACAGTGGAGGTAAGCAAAAAAGAAGCCTAAGCTGAAATATTAAAGCTTATGTATTCAGCATTCACTGAATATTATAAGGTGGCATGATGCTGCAGTGGGTAATGCTGTCAATAAGGGCAAGGGTTCGATTCCCCAGCCAGCTGGTCAGGGTCCTTACTATGTGGAGTTTGCATGTTCTTTCTTTGATTGCATGGGTTTCTTCTGGGAGCTCTGGTTTCCTGTCATGCTGTAAGACCAATTTGAGATACGAAACTGCCCCGGGTGTGTGTGAATGTGTCTTTCTGTGTGTCTGCACTGCAATGGGCTGGTGAGTTCTCTAGGGTGTTTTGCCTGCATTCTACCCAGTGAGGGCTGGGAAAGGCTCCAGCTCCCCCATGACACAGTAGTAGGACAAGTGGCTTAGATAATGAGTGAGAGAGTAAATATAATAAAGAAATAAGAGGTCTTGGGGTCAGCTATGCTCGAATGGTGAATGGTGGGCTTCACATGCCATTTCATCTTGAGATCTTCTTCCCGTTGCCAGGCATGACCTTACGTAACTTTGTGGCTTGAACTGCTGTAATGGTGGCAGATTGCAACTCAGGAAAAAACAGTTTGGACAGCGTGCTTATAGCAAGGAAGTTCTTTTTGACAGTAAGAATGTCATCATGCTACTGAAGGATCGCTCACATTCACCAGTAGGGGCTCTATGGTACATGGAGTCCTTAGTTCCTCATATTCCCAAAATCCCTGGATACTTCCTCTTCTCTCTACTTCTGATGTGTCACACAAATGAAGCACCTCTGAATCACCATACCGTCCAAGGGTCTGGTTGAAGAGCCTTAATGTCTGTCATCAGTTGGTTGCCACCTTATTGTGAAGAGCCTTCTTGTGTGCTGACATGAGAAGAAGTTGTTGGATAGATCCTGCATTTCATATTGTATTTTTGACTGTGCTGCAAAAGAACTGTACTGCATTGATCTTCACAATCTTTTGGTTATCACGAAAGACTGCATTCTTGAAAGATTTCTCTGTTTGCTGTTGAAACTATGAACTTAAAGACTCAGATCTTTTGAACCAGTAGCTTGTCTTCTCCAGGCAGCGTCTTACCTCTCTTGAGCATCCTTGATGGATCACTGAGTTCTGTTAGGGCATCATACATAACTCCAAGATGGAAAACAAAGGGCACAGAGAGGAGAACATCATAAATTCACTTGTGTTATGCTTTTTTTTGCTGAATCCCTGGTAACATCATTGGCAGAACTAGATAGTAACCCAGAAGCCCTCTGCTTTAGCTCTCCCAAAGAGCTTTGGCAGTTCTCTCACTTGAAGCCACTCAGCAGATTGACAAAATACTATGACAAGAAGACCTTCAAGAACATCATTTGCTGTGGTCCCATCCAACATCAAGCTGCTCAAAAAAACAAACAAACCTGCAAACAGACCACCAACACTGACTTGCCTCTGATGGTGGTGGATTCATCAATCAATCCAAACACAATTTTGTAGGCAACTTGTATCATGTTCAGCAAGGTGCATGTCTTGTATTTTCTTGTGAATTTCATCATTTGATGCCATCTGTTCAAACTCTGCTGCTTTTAAGTGGGGTCTGGTAAATCTGTGTTACTTTATTTCTTAATGCAATGAATGTTGATTTGTCTTGTCAGTACCAAAGGCAGAAATTATACACCTTCTCTACCCTCTCCACATTGGACCCAGTGAGTTAGTTCTTCTGATAGCAAAAATACATCATTTGATCCTTTGACCAACAGCTGGGCATCTGGACTAGTTTGTAATTGGTTGTGGTAGAGGTAGGGGTTCCTGTACGTGTTTTTAATCATGCTAACGTTACATCAACAGGTTCTTTGCTGCTAAGAGTGGTGCTAGCATTAGCTTGCAGCTCCTGCCCTGCATTTAGCACTGGTTGGGTAAGATATGACTTTCGAAGCTCTGTTCTGTCATCATCTGGCTCTGTTCATGTTCCCTTTGTGCCCTTTTGGAATCAGGACAACATTACTGTAAGGTTAATGTAACATCGTTTAGACTAACCACCAACAGACAACAGCAGGCAGAGAATGGGAACAGGGGAGCATCACTTAGCACCTCCTGGGTAATGTAGTTTACTTATGCAGCCATTATGAAATGCCCAGAGAACCTGATATGGAGAGAGCAGAAAATAGTCTGGGCAGCTTTATGAATAGTGTCATTATGCATGAAAAAGTCACAGTACACCAAATAGTAAAATGTAGACATGCCAGTACTGCATACTGGTGAATACCAACCAAGAATCGAGCACTGGATTCTGGATTACTCCTAACCTGGTTGTTAACCTCCACTACTTGTTAGCTACATTAGTTCCAGTGCAAAAGTATAAAGGAGCATCCTCTCAGCCTTTACCGTTGCTTTAAAGTGAACTGAAGTGCCATGAATTGAACGTGCTGCAGTGTTATGAGCTGCTGAGTCACAGAGACTCCAGATGTCCTTTTACTGATGTTTTTCCAGAAACCGTTGCCAATCCATAGCAGGGGGTCAGAAAACACACACTCACACTCACACACAGAGGCATCCTTATCATGGCAAACGCAGTTGTGAGGGATAGAAACACGCACTAGATCAAACTTAGAAAAGCTAGAAATAAGAAACTAAGCTCAGAATTGCAACAGAAGAAGAGGGCAAGGCCAAAGCAAAGTTGAGTATTATTACATCACCATGTCTACTACAACACTTGATTTAGCATGAATTATTGTTAAGGCTTGATTATTAGCATATCTTGCATTGACGTTTTAAGCACACTGATAAGTATCAAGGCATCAGGCAGGTTAAAAGCACCACTACAGCACGGAAACGAACTAATTCTTAATTTGACTAATGTTATGGCTAACATGTCATCTAGCTGTGCAAGGGAATCAGAGCAACCAGAAGAAATTGGACTGGGTCTCTGTGATAAGGTTACAACAGGACTCAGAACAAACAGCTGAATTGGGAAGGATGTGAAAGACGCAAGGAACGAAACACTCCATGTAGTGCTGTCACGGTAAAACAATCAACAATGGAGCGGTTGTGATGAAGTGTATAAGTTCCTCTTATATTACATCAGTGTGCCAGTGATTACCCGTTTAATTCATTAATGACACATCATACTTTTTATCCATTTATAGTTACCTTTAATGGGCGGCACGGTGGCGCAGTGGGTAGCACTGTCACTTCACAGCAAGAAGGTCCCGGGTTCAGTCCCCGGGTGGAGCGGTCTGAGTCCTTTCTGTGTGGAGTCTTCATGTCCTCCCCGTGTCGGTGGGTTTACTCCAGGTACTCCGGTTTCCTCCCACAGTCCAAAGACATGCATATTAGATTAATCGGTGTCTCTAAAGTGCGGTGTGTGTGTGTGCCTTGTGTGTGCCCTATGATGGATTGGCGCCCTGTCTAGGGTTGATCCTGCCTTGCGCCCTATGCTGCCGGCTAGGCACCGGCTCTCCCGTGACCCTGGGGACAGGAATAAGCAGTTAAGAAGATGAATGAATGAGTGAACTTTAATGACATTTCAGTTAGTTAGTTTCTCCCTATAGGAAACATCACGATCTCAGTGATATGAAACACATTAAAACGAGCGCATTAATACAAACCGGTGATTTGCAGCTGCACTACTGTCAGAGCTGCTGTTCTAGAGAATTCATCTCTAGCTTCTGACCAATGCAGAATTAAAGAGATGTTGGATAATGTGGCATATGCTGCAATCCACTGTAATCAGTAAGAGGGAAAAAAAACTTACCCTTGTCTCCGTAACTGAACTCCTAGGAATTCCTAGTCGGAACTCGGACAGCACATCCACCTTGACCTAAACACACCTGATGTCACAATAAAATGCTCGTGCACACGGTCACCAGTAAACAAGTCCAGATTTGCAAACATGATAAAACCAGTTCAGTGACGGACAAGGCAGTTGTCCTTATATCTTAGAGATCTGAGATATTTTAGAACTTATAAACATTTTCTTTGTTAATCATGCAGAAATATTTAATGTGTATGTATTTTCATTGTATGTTTATCAAATTCAGACCATAATCTTACAAATATGACCTTACTCTGAGCTTCCATGTTTTTCCAAGCAGAAGTATTGGGATGTATTTGGATATCTG
>JAOVVH010000012.1:21240899-21254224 GCA_028566435.1 Scorpiodoras heckelii
CACACACACACACACACACACACACACACTCACACACACACACACACACACACACACACACACACACACACACACACCAGAAGAGAAACAGCTTTATCAGAGTGACTGCAGCATTAGACACTGTTGTTGCTTAGATACGCCTCAGCATGGTAATTCAATGCTAAATCAATTATCGTCCTTCTGCACCCTGATAAAGCTCCGCCCCCGTGTTATTTCTGATTGGACGGAGGTGATCTTCCACAGATAATTTTCTTTGAAGTTAACAAAACTCACGTGCAGGTTATGGCCTGGGTTAATAATAAATACCTCACTTTTGGAACATGTAGTGTACTATATAAGGTGTGGAGAACTTTACACGCCCTACTTAGTGCACTTGTTTATGAAACATGGACCATTATCACAAATGACAACATCACAAACCTACTGTGCACTAGGGGGTGGAAGCCATTCTGTGTAGTGTACTCATATATAGAATATGAAGCTGAATCCTTAAACGTCTGTACACTGGGCATGTTAGTAGTGTGGAGGTCAGTATGTTCCCTATGCAGTGCATAGAAAAATGAAACAATATGTGATATTGTTCAGACTTTTGTCAGGCTCTGTTTAGGTAAGTCCTCTAGAACCGTACACAAAATGTTGCTAGCTCACTCAATGCTAAAAGAAGTCAGAGGTTCTTGCTAGCTAGGAGGCCTCCTAGTTAGGAGTAACTTCCTGGTCAGTAAACCGATCAGTAAACCACTAATCCTAGCATCAAAAGGTCTAAAATTCATTATATTTGCATAAATAATTATATAAAATTAGCAGCATCTTCTTAGAAGAATGATTGCCTAATGTATTTGTACTTTTATTATTTTTTCTTAGTTAACATCACAGCTTATCTGTATTTGTATTAGCAACTGATTTAAAGATGATGCTAATTAATCAGTGTTCATAGCCTCTCCTACTGTATTTGAGCATTTTTAGCATTACATTATGCTCCCAGGAAATAAAGTTCACAGCACCATTGTGGAATAAACCTGATATAAATAACTAGATCTGCATTTCCTGAAGGGAATACATAGTGCTTAAAAAGTGGCGAAATCAGCCCATCAGTGACCTATGGGGGGTGTGGTCACGTGACCTACGGGGACGTGGTCATGTGACTGCCATCTCGAATTTTGACTTTTTAAAATAAAATTCATCAAAAATGATAAATCTGATCGACTCCAAAAATACATAGCACACCACACAGCGCAATTGTCTACGCAACAGTATTTGAATGGTGTCTGTATTTCAAGCGGTTCGGGCTGTATTCATTGCAGAAATGTGTGCAAGAATTATAATAATAATAAGACCTAGATTTGCATTTCCTGAAGGAAATACATAGTGCTTGAAAAGTGGCCTATTGTCACTTCATCAATGACCTATGGGGGTGTGGCCACTTGACATATGGGGGGCGTGGTCACGTGTCGCCAGGTGGCCCCATTCATTCCTATGAGAAATTTTAAATTATTTTAACTCAAATTTATTAAAAACTATAAATCAGATTGACTCCAAACATACATAGCACACCACACAGTGCCATTGTCTATGCAATAGTGTTCAAACAGTGTCTGTACTTTAAGTGGTTCGGGCTGTATTAATGACAGAAATGTGTTGAAGAATAATAATAATGAGAAGAAGGATGTGGGATAAGAATATAGTGCTTTTCAAGCACTATAAATGGTAGCTAATGCTAACGACATACTTCAGTTCCTTATAATATCTACACTGTGACCTTGCCTGACTAGCTATTTTAGCATAATCAGATATCGTAAGTAAGTTTGACCTGTGAGGTGAATGTTGGGACTGTGTAATGGTGCTGATGTCTCTATAACATAACACTTTAACTATGAAAGGGTAATATTAATGTGTAATTATCTGTAATGATTGTTACTGTTTCTGTAAAAAAACAGTAAAAACACGTAAACACTACCGGGTGTGCGCTTGTAGGGAAATAATAAGCCCCGGTCATGAGAAATACGAATGTCTGAGTGCAGAAGTCTATTCTTTATATTCTTAACATTGATAAACTATTATTATTATATCCTGGGTGCTCTGCACTGTTGACTTATTAATTCCTGAAAGATAAACTGATAGAAGAATAATTCCTATAAACCTCATGCGTGACCTGTAGCTAAAAGGGCACCCATCTGTGTCGACCATTTTTATAGGAAAATGTCCTTCTTGACCAGACAGTTTTCTATGCTGGCTTGCTGCTAAGATGTGTTTTTGATTGATTGTTATGCATGAAGGTGTTTTTATACTCACGGGTGCACCTGGAGTGCCTGGGTTTCCTGGAATACCCTGGAAAGGAATAAAAATGGATGTAAAAGTCAATCAGAATGACTCATAGAGGCTGGATACAAGGTCTGCATCTCTAACAAGCAGACTCCAGTGCCTACACACGTCTATAATGAGCCGCCGGAAAAAGAGCAGAGGACAGAAAGTCGCTTCCTCTGTCTCATTATACCCTCGTCATCATTGGATCAAGATTATGAGGCCAGGAACAAAGCTGAAGTACCAGAGCTAAAAAAAATAATAACCCCAAATGACCTTTTCTGAAGGGAATAGAAGTAAGCGTGATGTATGAGCTGAGGAGACAGACGGCGAGCTTCAGGGTGATAATGAACAGAGAGAACAGAGCAAAAGTGTTGTCATTGACAAATATGCAAATGTAGTTTACGCAAATGTGAAACACACTGATCTCTTAGGTGTTCGTGAGAAATAAATGATAAAATATAATAAAGACATTCTCAGATGAGTCACGGCGCACTTTATACCTAATGTATGCAGTGAGAATTTTTGTCTACACCTGTTTGTTCTATAAATATATTATATGGTGTTAATTCATTATAACGGGTTGTAACATTCATATTCTCACATCTCAGGTAGGCACTGTGTGTTCTGATTTCTGGATTATAAAATGCAATTTATATTAGTGTAAATGAAAGGTGATTGTTTGTCCACACTGCAGTTTAAACTTCTATGATATATTGTTGCTGGTTTAATGAACCAAGTGGACTGTGAAGAAATATACTAATATACAGTCTATTATATACAGTGTATTACTCAGGTAATTACAGTACAGATTTCTGTGTTGCTGCATAAAATAAATAAATAAATAAATAACAATTAGTAATCATTTATTTAATTAAATGCAATTAATTATTAAATATAATTATTAAAATTAACTTATTACATTAGTAAAATCAATAATTAAATTTTAAATGAAATTTTACTTAATTTTGCAGTTTACATTTTTAAATTAAAAAAAAGAAAACACTTCACATGAGAGTTTACACTTTTCGGTGAACTTGTTCAGTGAAACGTTTCGATCATGAGCACGTTTGTTATTGTATTCGTGCTATTTCATTAAATAAAATAAACATTATCGCAGCATGAGTGACTGGACAAATAAAAACCTCTTATAAAGCAAATTATGGGGCTTTTCAACAGTACGCATTGCTATGGTAACAAGAACGGGACAAATGTAGATTCACTGACAGACAGTGTAGCTACGTGAGCGAATGAGGCGTTACTATGACAACCAATGTAGCTGAGCAAATGAGCCGTTACTATGACAACCAATGTAGCTACGTGAGCAAATGAGTCGTTACTATGACAACCAATGTAGCTGAGCAAATGAGCCGTTACTATGACAACCAATGTAGCTACGTGAGCAAATGAGTCGTAGCTACATGAGCAAATGAGCTGTTACTGTGACAACCAATTTAGCTACTACATGTGCTATTGGGCTGTTACTATGACAACCAATGTAGCTACATGGGCAAATGAGCCATTACGATGACAACCAATGTAGTTACATGAGCAAATGAGCTGTAACTATGACAACTAGTAGAGCTCAATAGCACATGCAGTAGCTACATTGGTTGTCACAGTAACAGGTAATTGGTTGTTGCTGTGACAACCAATGTAGCTACTAAATGTGCTATTGAGCTGTTACTATGACAACCAATGTAACTACATGAGCAAATGAGCTGTTATTGTGACAACCAATGTAGCTATTACATGTGCTGTTGGGCTGTTACTATGACAACCAATGTAGCTACATGAGCAAATGAGCCATTACGATGACAACCAACGTAACTACACGAGCAAATGAGCCGTTACTATGACAACCAATGTAGCTACACGATCCACATAGGCTGTGCTGTTACCACGACAGCCTATGTGGATATAGAAGTAACTATAATTTTTCAATCAGAAAAATTGTTTTTGGTAACTGGTCATGAAATAATGTAATTGTACTAAATAAATATGATTTGTTGTTGGCTGTCTGAGCATTTAAGGCTGAATAAAAAAAAACACACACATTCTAAAAAAATATTCATGAACTCTAGACTTGTAAAATATAGACCCAAACAATAGACCTGAAAAGAGTGAGACTTACATCTCTTCCATCACGACCATCTTCTCCAGGAGGTCCCCGAGGTCCTGCGGGACCTGGTGGTCCAGCAGGCCCAGGGATCGGTTTGGGGTCGGGCTGGATGGAGTGAGAGATACGACAAATAAATTAACATGAAGCAGTTCTGATAAGTGCATCGTTCTTTTCCCTGTATAACACCTGACCTAATGAGCACAGATATTTATCATTCTTTTTTTTTTTTTAAGCTACAGTCAAGGAAACTTTTCATTCATTTGTGACATTACTTAACTTGCTATCCTATTCCAAATGTTCCAAATGAAAATATCTGTATACACTGTACATATTATAAGTAATAGTTTTATTATAAGTTGTGTTGGGGCACATCAGAGATGTTACTGGTGAGTTTAAAGCATGTTGGGTAATGTAAACTTTACCCAACATTAGCCCCGTCCACTTCAGTCGGGAACATTAACCTCAATAGATGATAATCAGTGACGTAAGCTTCATTTCCATTTACTTTAATCTAAATTTGGATCTCTTTTCTCCTAGAAAAGTAACAAAACACCTAAGTTGGGTGCTAATAATGTGACTGTAGTCTTGACTAGATTTGACTTTTTCTTTCTTTATAATGTCATCCAGGTGTTTTCTTTTAGAGAACAGTCCCTTCTGTGCTTTCCAGAGCTTCCTATTTCAATTTATTTCCTTGGCTGGATTCATTCTCCTTCAGATTGGACTTCAAATCAATAGCCACAGTAATATAATGAAATCTCTTCCTTATAACCTCCTGAGGGGTCTTCTGAATAGAACCAGCTGTGACATAACAAAGAGTAAGACCCAAGCTATCACCTGCAAAGTGTTCCCTCTGGCTCCCATTTATTCACCTGGGCTGAAAGCCAACTAAAGCGATCCTTACTAAAAAAAAAATGCCACAGTGTCTTTACTTGAAATTTCCAGATGCAACGAAGCAATTATGACTCTGGACTTTGTGGAAACATTTAGCATTATTAGCATAAAATTATTTATTTTAATTAAACAGTTATGGCTAATGCTCTTTTCTTCTTCACCTGTCACATTAGGGTGATTGGAGCACCCAATAAGTAGGTATAGCGGAAAGCAATGAGGTCGATTAAGCAACAAAGCATTGGAGTAGATTATTGGCTTAAAAAAAATATAAAGTGAAAAAAATTAAGTACCTCAGCATTGGCATACATCTAAAAAGCAAAAAGGAGAGAATTATTATAGAGTTAGTGAGAACTGCCACCCCACACCTCACCAGCAGAACCAGAAAATTTAACAAAACAACAGCAAAAGCAAGAACGTAAACTTTGCTGCTACTATGCTAACACTAGCGCAGCCTTTAAGGAACTAGTACAGCTAGCAATAGCTATATATTTGCATAAAAGCTTGCATACGAGCCATAATTACAAGAAAACTTAATAAAAATGACTTAAATCTTAAGATAAATGTAAAAATTTCATAATGTAATACATGTTCCTCAGTCACTGTGGGCGGAGCTTGGCAGTGTGACCATATGACATCACAGTAAGCCTTTGTATTAGCCTCTTCAGCAAAATATACAGCATAAAACGATCTTTCTTACAGAATATTAGCTAAGCTAGACAGCTACATTATCATAGTTAATTTAGATAGCTACCAATTCCTCACTTGGCTAGCAACCATGCTAACATTGGGATTATGACATTATTGTGTCATTTAAACAAATTTGTCATTTGTATCTAGTTTACAACAGGATTTTTTTTGTTACTGTGTATTTTAAACCTGTAGTCGAATTTCTAACTAGCTAGGTAGCTAAATTTTGTAATGCCTAGTGAGATGATAATAGATAAAATAATTTTGCTAGCAAACATAGTCTAATGCATAACATTAGACTAATGTATGGTAATATAGGTGATTGAGGTGATGTCCTATGATTATATGTAAAAATGATTATATGTAAGCTCCGCCCATGTTGACCCAGAAACACCTGCAGTTATAGTCATTTAGAATTATCCACATTTCACTTAGCTAAATCAGGCAAGATAGGTGGAGAAAATTAAATTGTGCCATAATACTATCAGCTAGCTACTGGATGGAGAAGTAGACAGAGAGGTGATTGATGTGGTTGATTACCTCGGCTATGGGCAGCTCACTGCAGCTCTCTCTCTGAGCTCTCTTTGGGTCACAGTGAATCAGCATCCACTGCACCTCAAACTAGACCATGATCAAGAAACAGATTTGAATACGCAATGCAATATTACAGTGTAAGTAAGGAAAAATGAAAAATAATGAACTTAAATGTCCAACACACGCGACTTTGTGCACAAGCTTGTTGATGATAATTTACTAGTCAATCCAATGACTCATCTGAATCTGTTGGCTTAAATGATTCACATGTACTGTATTGCTACACATCTTTTCATGAGTTCAAAAGGGAATTATTGAACTCGCTGACTCAACTGAGTCACTGAACTCGACTCAACTGAGTCACTGAACTGTGCATGGTCTTAGCTGAAAGGATTTGCTGAGTCAAATACTCATTTGCTGAACCAGAGGGTAGTACATCGTGACCAAAATGATTCACTGACTCAAACATGGACTTATTGAACATGAATGGCGAATCTCATTCGTGAACAAAAGATTCACTGATTTGATTAAAAATGCTCCTTTGTTGATTGTGAGAAAATGTGACCTCCAAGTGACTCAAACACTGAATGAGAGAGGACCGAATCTCACTTTTGAGTAAAATGATTCACTGACTCAAGTACTGATTTGTGAATCAAGAGAGGATTAAATCTGAATCTTGGTCTGGGTTAAAATGATTCACACAATGATCAAATTGTCAAACAGAGGAGTAAATCTCAGTCATGACCAAATGATTCACTGACTCCATCACTGATGTCACTGAATTAGAGAGAAGCGAATCTCTGTCATGACCAAATGATTCACTGACTCCGACGTTGATTTGCAGAACAGGAAAGAACCAAATCTCAGTGTCTTGTCATTTCTGAAAGTTCACCAAGCAATTCTGAAGGTGCTTTTTGTAGCATTAACCAAATGATCTGATTTGGACAATGTGGGGATTATTGATATCCATCACCAATCATTAGCATTCTTACCACCACAGAGCTGCTGGGATCAGCGTCCAGTCTCCCAAAAAGCGTCTCTCCATCCGTGCTGACGTAGCCCTTCTCTTTAATGGGCTTCTGGTCGACAGGCTGGCAGTCCAGATACAGCGTGACCATTTCACTCTCCACCCCGATCATCACTTTGTGCCACTTGGTGTTGAAGAGCACGGAGAGCCCTTGGAAGGTGACGGTCTGCAGGTCCCCATCCATGGTGGTGAGGAAGAACTCGAGGGCCTGCTGGTCCCCGTTCAGACGCATGCCCACCTGCTTCCCGCCGTCCTCGTCAACCACCTGCCACAGGTTCCACACTTTGTTCACCGTGTTCTTGATCATGCGGAACGTGGTCATGAATGAGTACTCCGCCGGGAAACCTTTGGGGAACGTCGGCCTTGGGAAAACAAGAGCGGACATGTGTTAATACTTTCAAAGTCACAGAACCGCCCAGAATGCATTTATCCAGTGGAAGAGTGTCTGGACTGGACCAGAACCAAAAATAATGATGTTGGATGAAAACATCAGACCAAACAATGAGTGAGAGAGCTGGAAAGGTGATTTTTTCCTTCTATTTTCCCATTTTTCATCAAATTAACATGGGGTTAATTTGTGCTAAATTTTCTAAATCAAAAGATTTGTACCCTCTCTGGGAACCCTTCAAAGATCAATGTAGAACAGTACTAGAACAAGTGTTTTCCTATGAGCAAGGGGTCTGTCAAACCCTTAATTATACAATAATGCCTTAAAGAACTGTTCAAGATCCTATATGGAGAAAATATTTAATGATATTCTGGAGTTTTCTGTAAGAAGATGTTTATTTTTCATTTATGGAAGGAGTCTCCAGTGTTAGCTCTGTGTAACAATTTTCAGACATCTTCAGGTGTTTAGACTTTGTGGTTTCTTAGTAACATAAGCTGAGTTGTATTTCTTTTTTTTTTTTTTTGTCTTATTAACTTGTTGTGGCTGGTGAGGGAATGTTAATTGTTGGCAATCTGCTTTTATATAAGAAGAATGCAACACATCTGGACATGCTGTGATAGGAAAATAATCAACATTGCCATTGGTAACAGCAACTCTGCTTCATCACACAACTCCGTCATGGATTATTTTCCTCTAACAGCACATCACAGAAGGGATTATTCCTTCCAGATGTCATTGATGAACTAAATACAGATGTAAGGGTTAAGTTGAATAAATTAGAGAGAAGTGAATCTCTGTCATGACCAAATGATTCACTGACTCCTTCACTGATCTCACTGAATTAGAGAGAAGTGAATCTCTGTCATGGCCAAATGAATCACTGGGTCCATCACTGATGTCACTGAATTAGAGAGAAGCGAATCTGTCATGTCCAAATGATTCATTGACTCCAACACTGATTTGCAGAACCAAAAAGAACCAAATCTCAGTGTATTGTGATTTCTGAAGATTAAGGGTTAATTTAAATAAATGAACACTGATGTAACTAAATTAGAGAGAAGCGAATCTCTGTCAGGACTAAATGATTCACTGACTCTGCAGAACCAGAAAGAACCAAATCTCAGTGTATTGTGATTTCTGAAGGTTCACCAAGCAATTCTGAATGTGCTTTTGTAGCATTAACCAAATGATCGGATTTGGACAGTTTGGGGATTATTTTTGATATTGTGATGAACTAAATCCAGATGTAAGGGTTAATTTGAATAAATGAACATGAAGGTGATGGAGAAGAATGAAGAATGCTCTGGTGATTACAAAGCGCTGGTCCTCTTTGTGTCCTGACTCCAGGGCCACCATGATCAAATAGACCAATAGGAGATAAATCGAAAGTAGTGGCACTTTAATCTTCAAAGCCTCGCGGCCTGGAAGCGAATTCCCCACCGTGAGCATTTCAAAGGGGCTTTCACTGGATGGGTGTTATGAGCTTAAAGCTAGAAAAAAACCACATGATCCAGGGGCCAAATGTGCCGAGTCAGGATAGGAACCGTGGCTGCCTGCGGGGGAATATGGGTTCTTAACAGGACCGAGCTCTCTGCAGGGGGACGTGTTTATGGACGGAGCTGCAGCCAGATTTTTACCAGCTCGTAAATTGGATCAAGGGAAGGTGATAAAAATGGAGTTTCCTGTTGGACAGTAAAATAAATGAAGGCCACGTCTAATGGCGTCGACACAAAACTATCAGCGCTACCTCCATCTCCATCGATTTTCAACCAAATTACTCAAACATGCTTTAAATAGCAACATCCCTGGTTTACTGTAAACTTGAGGACTTAAGGACAAATGAAAAATTTGAAAAATTGAGTATCTGTGAATGAGCTGTTACTATAGAAACTATAAGGTATTAGAACAAGCACATTTATACATATAAACCTGTGATTTGCAGAGCTGCTGGTGATTGGTCAACAGCTTCTGACCAATCAGAATCCAGAATTCAACTTCATCATTGGATCTACAACAAGGCACTGAAGCCAAGCGGGCCTCAGCTGATGGACGAGACTTTGGTCTCCTGTAATGACTCGACCCCTGGGGACTGAAGTATGCGCTGAGTGTTTTCAGTGGTTTACTCTTTAATCATCAGCAGATGTGCACATGCTGAGTGTGTGTTTGGGCATAACAGCTGTGCAGATGTGCACTTTTCAGGGTTTTTGTGCTCTTTCTCGTGCCAAATGGGTTTGGACATGCTTTGGTTATTATTATTATTATTATTATCATGATCATTATTATTACTATTATTTTTTCTTGTCAGTGAGTAGCTGTGTGAGGAGAAGGAACATCTGTGTGTAACCTATAATAATTCAACACCTGTAATGAGCACTGGCCAAGCATTTTTACACGTGTGTGTGTGTGTGTGTGTGTGTGTGTGTGTGTGTGTGTGTGTGTGTGTGTGTGTGTGTGTTTGTAATGCAACCGAAGACAAATAGGAGGCTAGAGGTGTGCATCCGCTGATAGTGGCATTGCATGACACCGTATGCGTATACGCTCACTGGCCACTTTATTATGAACACCTGCACATTACACAATCAGCCAGACATGTAGCTGAGAAGCCAGAGGACAACAGCCAGACTGGTCGACTGCAGGTACACAGGTGTTCCTAATAAAGTGGCCAGTGAGAGTGTATTAACCTTTATTATGATTAGAGTGGATTAAGGCATCATGAGTGTAACTGTAGTAGTAGTAGTAGTAGTAGTAGTATGTATTATGTGTAGTAGTAGTGTGTGTGTGTGTGTGTGTGTGTGTGTGTGTGTGTGTGTGTGTGTGTGTTACCTGGTGGGGATCTGGAAGTTAGCCTCACGGTCGAGTCTGTACGCCAACTGAGTGGATGTGGAGCCCTCCACCTTCCTCACACCCTTCAGTGGAGTCGCATCTGACTGTAACTGTGTGATCAAGTCGAATCCTAACACACACACACACACACACACACACACACACACACACACACACACACACACACACACACACACACATTTTCGCAGATCTGCACTATTTTTACTTTGAACAGCTTTGAACATTTGTGACCTTCGTGTGGTTATCATTAGTAAATGCTAGCTGTATGGCATTTCAGCATTACTGAGTTGGCTCCTAACCTGAACACGTGCTTGTGCTGAAAATCAGACCCTGAAATGCAGCTTACACACATTTTCCAGCACACACACTTGAGTGTGATTAGCGGTTTTAGCCTCTGCGCAGATTTGCTAAAACCGACCGAGTGCAACCAATTAAGATCTTGCTGAGCCTGAAGTGTTCCTGCTGCTGATGGTGGAACCTTTTATTTGGCTCGTTGGAGATCTGAGGAGGTTTTGGAAAGACATCTCATTAAGTTCTTCATATTTAATTAATAGCATTCTCAGCGCTAGAGGGTTTGGGCAGGGAGTCAGTGATCAGGTCGAAATAGTTAGATTGTATGAAGCTACTGAGCCTTCATACTGAGATCTGAGGTTTTTTTTGGTACATTGATGCATGAACACGGTGGAAGAAACAATCCAGAACTTAATTTCAGGTTTCACTACGCTGGAAAACAAGAAGGTGACAGTAAAACAAGGGAGGAGAAGTATCCAAAAATGGAATGGTAGAAGATTCAGGAAATGTGGAAGAAGTTGAGAACATCCAGATGAAAAGGATCTAAAAGAAGGTGAAGGAAGGTCAACAGATGGATAAGGTTTTGAAAAATATGTCAGAATATATGTCGCAGTGAGAAAATCAGGAATGAAGAGATCTAGAAGGTGGCTTTTGAAGAATAAGAAAAGTAGAAAATGAAAAATAATTCCAGAATGAGGGTGAAGATGGTGAAGAACATCCAAAATATGAATTGAATAGTGTTCAGTTCAGTCGTAACATGAGATTGCAGACGCTTGAGAAGATCCAGAAAGACAAGTGAAGGAAAAGAACAAGCTTGAGAAGATACAATCTAGAAGAGTGAATAGTCAACTAGAATCCAGATGGAGAAGCTCCAGAGACGTTCATTAAAGAATGAGAAGATCCAGCAGTTAGAATGTGTTCAGTAAGGCTTGTAAAGGGGACAGAAAATTGAGAAAGGACATGAAGAAGTTTGAGAAGATCAAAAAAGAAAAACAGGTTTAGCCGAAAGCACAAGAGCTGGTTTAGAGAACTAATCTGTGCTTTCCGTGTTGGATTTTACCCGGAAGGTCATCTTGTCCATTCTTCAGTGGTGGGCACACGGTGTCACCATCCAGTCTGTTTAAATCCAGCTCTGTAAAGAGAAAGAACCGATGATAGATGATGTCTTGTCATGTTGTAAATATACTGTAGAAAGCAGTTTCTCTGTGATTATACTGCAAATTGATCTTTCTTTTGCATTGAGCTGTTGCTATAGAAACATATTTGAACAAGTGCATTAATGTCAACCTGTAATAATATAAAGCTACACTACAATCAGAGCTGCTGTGTGTTAGGATATTATTAAACACCGGCTGGAATGGTAATCTTATCTCTCCAGCCTTGCGTCATAAAACCCCTCTGCGCTGATTCATGTCATACTGATTATTGTGACATGCCAACAGAAATGTGACGGACAGCGTAGCCTTCTTTCGGCTTTGCTAATCTGCCTGTAGGAATATTTATACCAATGCATCAATCTGTCTATGAACATGTCTATCAATCAAAGCGTGGCTCTTCAGGTCTTCACAGATTTGACAGATGTAAGACAGATGCAGTAGCTGTACTGCTGTGTGTCTGTGGCGTCTGCGCTGCAGAAATCACACGGGAATTCCAGCCCGTCTGTCTGCGGCACGGCCACCCACTTCTCTCACGCCACAAAACACTTTCGGGAAGAAAATGGTTTGGATTACGTAACCAGACAGACTCTGTGTGGTTTGTGGCTTCTGAATAAACAGAAGTAAATGTTATGACATTTAAAGAGTGGCTTCTGTTACAGAAAGGAAATGACCAAGTGATGAACTGTGCTCTTCAGACATCCCTCTGTAGAAAGAAAGAAAGAAAGAAAGAAAGAAGGGAAGAAAGAAAGAAAGAAAGAAAGAAAGAAAAGAAAGAAAGAAAGAAAGAAAGAAAGAAGGGAAGAAAGAAAGAAAGAAAGAAGGGAAGAAAGAAAGAAGGGAAGAAAGAAAGAAAGAAAGAAAGAAAGAAAAGAAAGAAAGAAAGAAAGAAAGAAAGAAGGTAAGAAAGAAAGAAAGAAAGAAGGGAAGAAAGAAAGAAGGGAAGAAAGAAAGAAAGAAAGAAAGAAAGAAAGAAAGAAAGAAGGGAAGAAAGAAAGAAAGAAAGAGGGGAAGAAAGAAAAAAAAGAAAGAAAGAAGGAAAGAAAGAAAGAAAGAGGGGAAGAAAGAAAGAACGAACGAAAGAAAGAA
>JAOVVH010000012.1:21316206-21326300 GCA_028566435.1 Scorpiodoras heckelii
CTACAGTCTGTAATTGTAGAAGTACAAAGTGCAGCTATATGGGAAGTGGAACTGAGAAAATGGACAAAGAGTGTAGATACAATGAGGTGGTTTTATTGTTATGGTTGATCGATGTATGTGGGCAGTGAAGAAGCTCATTAGTTATGTCAAGATTTAAATTATACTCCAGTTTATACCTGCATATAATCCCAACATTTTACTTCAGTATTAATCCAGATTTAAATTACAGTTCTACCATTTACCCATTTGTGTTATTGGCTAGGTTCCTCCCTCTGTTATAATGTCCTAAGGGAAAATCTGATCTCCTTTTGAAACCTCTATTACAAAAAAGTTATATTGACCATAAAGGTAAGTACAGCTATAAGAGGAAAGCAGTAGTCTAGAGATATTTTAATAAAGCATGATCCTTGGGCAATACTCTGGGAAAACCAATAGTCAGTGTAATAGTTTTATGACCATATTTGAAGAGAAGCCAAGAAACCCGGCTAGGGGGTAATTACTCCAGTGTTGATAAGTGTGGGGATTAGGAAGTGTATTAAACGTCTGGCTAAGGATGGGGAAAAGTGACCAAAGCATAGTTATCCTAGCTTTCAAGGCAATGAGCTTGTGTATCAGATTACCCAATGAGCTGTTTCCAATTACACAGCATTTACATTTAATTTCATGGCATTTGGCAGACCTGCTTATCCAGAGTGACTTACATTTAATTCATTTAAACAGCTGAGCAGTTGAGGGCCTTGCTCAATGCCCACATAGTGGCAGCTTGGCTGTGGTGGGATTTGAACTCACTACCTTCTGGTCAGTAGGCCAACATTTTAATCACTGAGCTACACTGAGCCCCTGGTGTCTGGTTTTAGAAATAGCACTTCTGGTTTTGTAAGTAGCTAAAAATTCAGAGCAGCTTTTATCAAATAAGATGTTTTTTCTCAGATTCACAAAAGTAAGATAAAAATTTATACATACAGTGCAAAATATTAACGCCCCATGTGGCATCTCAGCCGTGGTAGCTCAGTGGTTAAGACATTAGGACCACTTACCAGAAGGTCATGAGTTCAAATCCCAGCATCACCAAGCAGCCATTGTTGGGCCCTCAACTGCTCAGTTGTATAAAATGAGTTAAAAGTAAGTCACTCTGGATAAAGGTTGTTTATCAAATGCTGTAAATGTTAACGCCTTCAGTATGGGTGTAAATGTGGGTTAACGTCTCTGCAGGTCAGGAGATTCTCTGAGGGCTATTTCTTCACTGAACATCCCAAAGAGTCTTCACTCACCTTTCAGGAGGAGCTGTGAGCACCAAGAATGTTTTTTTCATGCCTATTCATTACAACCACACATATCCATAAACATGTTACTTACTCTCTAAGGCTGATCGTGTGTTTTTGTCTGTGTAACCAGCTTTACACTGTATGATTTAGCTTGATTTTGCTGGCTGAGACAAAAATTACTGACTTTGGATTGATTGTCTTAGAGCACATAATGTGACATGTTCACTGGTGTCAGATTTAGTTTTACTGTGACCAAAGTCAATGACAAAGTTCTGTCAGTGTGAGAATTTTTTATTAACAACTATAAAAAATGTAAGTGCTGCTATGATGCACATCTAAAATACATCTACAGGAGGAAGGCACTGTCAAATATGAAGAAATCATGAATGTTTTATACAACCCAACCTGTCTTTCATACATTTCAGCATCAGTAGGCATGCTCAGGTGGCCGTGGACTTGAGGAGCTCAGAGTATCTCAGTCTCATGCCCCCTCTGCCAATTGAGTGCCTCGACATCGATGGGGACTGGAACAGCCTGCCAGTCATCTTTGAGGACAGATACGTGGATGCACCCTGTTTTGGTAAGGCAGACCAAGATCCCTATAGGAAAGACATCCGTTTTGGTTGCTAGTCTGGTTTTCCCACTTTTGCCTTGCCTTATTGTGCTACGATTTATGATTTTATTTTTTATTTTCTTGTTTCACATATACCCTTCTGTGCACTCAGACCCATGTGCTACTTTATTGCTTCACTTAAAAGTATTTATTGAGGTCTGGTTTAAAATCACTGCAAGGTGTACAATTGGCACAGATATGGCTAATTTTGAAAAAAAAAAAATTAGCAAACTTACTTGTAGAGAGATGTAATAAAAAAAAAAATTAATTTCAATTAATTGTTTTTAATGAAATATGTATTTGGTTTTTATTCCTCCCTTTCTTTTAGATTTTAAACCACATGTGCCAAACCAGATAGGCTCAAACACTCAGAAATGTACCAATTCTGATGATACAGGGAACCATTCCATATACTCATTGGAGAGAAAACCTCAATCACCAGCAATAAACACTAAAGATCTTGTCTCTGATGACTTAGACCTACCCACCTTCATGGCTTTAACTGAAAGAGAGAAGGACTTTGTCATTGACAAAGAGGGGAATATGGTTACTTTGGATAGTTCTGTTGGCTCTTTAGATAGGAATACATGTATAGACAAAACTGATTCTGAATTCGGATCCACCGTTGAATCAAGTGCTGGCAGTCATCAGGAGAATGAGATAAGAGAATTGGACCGATCTAATGCCATAGAAGAAGAGCTGCCACAACAGTATACTGACGGAATTGATTCGAAATACGTAAAGGTCAGACCCAACGATTCTGACCCATACAAAGGCAATGCAGTGCTGCTCATTCAGCCAAACAACATGGAATATACTGATCTCACTGTCTCAGATATTTCAAAGCTTTCTTCAGCATATCACCAAAACAGTGATTCAGAAATCCAAGCCATGTCTGATAAACATAGCAGCAAGGAAGAAGAGACCGTTTTGAAAGATATTGGCACAGAATCACCAGCTTTGACTCAAGCAAAGAACACAGATAATTCTTCTATAACAGACCAACCAACAACACCTCCACATAACACCAACATTCTGCCGCTCGACCACCCTTTGTCTGAGACGCCTCCTAGAGCTGGGTTTCTAGGCAAGTTGAAGATAATGAAGCGTTCTTCCTCTGTGATCTCTGACTCGGGTATTGAAAGTGAACCCAGCTCTGTGGTCTGGCCCTTGGACATCCGAGCTGGGGCAGCTGGAAGTCGTGACCCCTTGCATGTTTGTCGTCGGCGTGTGCATCGTAACTCTCTAGAAGGCCTTCAGACCGAGAGCCATGGCAGCTTGCCCAGTGCTACACAAGCCTCTCTTAGCTCAATTAGCTCCCTGCCTTATGAAGATGATGATGAGGAACGGAAAAGGCAACTCAACACACTCACCAAGTCTGCTTCTGCTCCACAGATCAGCAGCCCTGACAGCAGTAATGACAAAGTTGTTGAGGACCCAACCAGTGAAGGGAAGGTTGTCCTGGAGGCTTCCAGTCACACAAGAAAGAAAATAGAATTTGGCAGTGTAGTCAACAGAAAAGAAATATCTAAGCAGGAGATGTTTGAGGAGATACTTTGCAAACAAGGGGAGACTGAAGATATCAAAACTGATACTGAGTTAATAAGTAACATCTCAGAAGTATTACTTTTTAACATGTTTGCAAAGGAAACACCTGAAGAAGCAAGTGATCATGAGGACATGAAAGATAGTAGTGGCATATTGGACGAAATAGATTTGAGTCTACTTAATGAAAACACTGGACTTTATGACACTGAATGTTGTGAACACAAGATGTCAAACACAAGTAATGATCCTGATATTCACAGTTGTGATGCCATTGGTTTCCATGACATTCATCTTACTGAGATTGAGGATGGTGAGCTTGGGAATATCACTGACACAACAGACCATGAAAACCAGATCAGCTATAATGTAGACAGCCAAGAAGCTAGCAGTAAATCCAGTGAGCTCAGAGAGCTTCCAACCAATGAAACAGAGCAAAAGGGGAAGGAGGGACATACAAGGAACAATCAGGTGCCAAGTTCAGGCTTGGCATTCATGAATAAGAAAGTGGTGGAGGTAGTGAATCTGTCTGTTTCATGTGCACCAACCTGTCTTCCCTTTTCTTCTGTACTTCGTGACTCCCCATCTGTAAGTGGCCTCTCTGTCCGACAGGCCAACTCCCCCATTACCCATCAGCCACTAGGCTCTTTTGGAATCATCTCATCCTCTTCCTCCTGCCTGTGTACTGAACAGCATATCAGTGAGAGAATGCTAAAGTAAGTCACAACACAGTTTTGGTCAAATGCAGTATGTGAGCAAACGAGTGGCAGAACAATGAGTGAATGGGTGGTTTTGTTTGTTTTAGTTTTTATAAAGCTAAAGAGGCTTTTCTGGGGAAGTTAGCATTCCGAGCAACTCTGTACAGTGACCTTCCTCTCCTCGCATCTGATCACCCATACTTTCCTCCTGAAGAGGAAGAAGAGGAGTTTGAAGATGGAATCCACCTGGTTGTGTGTGTCCATGGTTTGGATGGTAAGTACCTACTTGCTTTTGGATAAATACTACAGAAATGGCTAACAGGCATGTGCTTCTAATATATTGTCTAACCAGGTAGTTGTTTCACAAATAGAGCAGGGTTACTGACAATCTTTCTGACGCAAGCTTGCGGTACTGTAATGGGGTTGTAAGATGCCTGCAATCAGAATGAATGTCTTCAGAGTGCCTCAAAGATTGGACCTAACAGCAGAGGTTGGCTAGTCACAATTAGTCAAGTGAAGGAAAGGAAACTTTATTAAGAGAAAAGGTAAGTGTAAGACAGCCAGCTACTAGGTTCCCAAACCAATCTTGACTTGGAAAGGTAATTTAACATAAAGGAGAAAAGATGAGTGATACCAAACTATTCAGCTGAGTAACTGATCTAAAAGATTTTTTTTTCCGAGAGAGAATTACCTTTTTTGACTTTTCTCCCAAACCCATTCAAAAAGGTGATGAACGCTGTCTTCCATCCACCACCCTGCCACACTTTTGATGAGATTTTTATTTACAACTCAAAAACTCTGTTCATAAAAAGCAGGGGACAGAGGTCTTTTATTATGATCTTGTTGAGACCACAGTAATATATACAAGGATGAAGGTGCCCGTCATTCTTCACCACAAAGCAAACCCTCTCCATTGCTGGTGAGATGGAGGGTTGAATGAACCATAGCAACCATGACTCCTGAATGTACTCCTCCATAGCTCGTTGTTCAGGACCTGAAAGGGAAAGGAGCCTAATCTGAGATGGAGAAGCACCAAGGAACAAGTTGATGGCCCTGCTATAGGACCGATAAGGAGGAAAAAAAAAACTGGGTCTCACGTGCTAAAAACATTCTGAAGTTAATGGTATTCTCGGGGGGCATAATAAAATATTTTCAGCTATACAATTCGGGGATTATGCTACTTACATCTAAGGAAACCATACGAGCAGTTGCAGGTCTGTGGCCTGTGTAAGCAAGGTAGATATTTGCTCCATGTGATCAAAATCAGATTAAGAAATACTTTATTGATCCCAGAGGGAAACTGTGGTTATTACAGTCGCAAACATTAATGTAAAAGAATAAACACTCAATTTAAATACTCTAATTAGAATAAAGAAATTTGCAAAATATACACATTTAAATTCTCAAAAATACAAGTAAAATATTGGAAGTGGCTGTGATAATAGAGTAAAATGTACCATAGGGTCACTCATAGTGTCAAGTAAAGCAGTGGGTGTGATTATAGATATGGAATAAAATGAATCACAATGTCATTCATTGAGGGAAGAGTTATAAAGTTTGATGGCCACAGGAAGGTGAGTCCATCAGTGAGTCCACCTCCACACCAACAACACTAGCCTTGTGGATCAGTTTGTTGAGTCTGTTGGCGTCTGCCACCCTCAGCCTGCTGCCCCAGCATGAGACAGCATAGAGGATAGCACTCACCACCACAGACTCTTAGAAGATCCCGAGCATATTCTGAGCATATACCTCAGAAAGTAGCGGCGACTTTGGCTCTTCCTGTAGAGGGCATCAGTGCTCTTAGCCCAGTCCAGTTTACTGTCAGTATACACTGCCAGATATTTGTAGTCCTCCACAATGTCCACACTGACCCCCCTGGACACCAGTGACTTGATGACCATTCTTAAGTCTGACTAACCTGTTTAGAAAAAAGCAAATGGCTTTCAATGGCCAAGATGGGCAGTCGACCCTCTAGGTTTTCCAGCGGTAACCCAAGAGCTTAGACAGGGAACATGTCACCATGAACAGCAAAGCTTAAACTCCTCTGTCCTGAAGATTTAGAAAAAATTACAGCTTTACCTCTGACTGTTACAAAGCGCTGACACTGGAGACTCCTTCTATAAATGCTAAATAAGTTCACAATATCAACAATTGTCAAAAGGTTTTTTTTTTACACTTTGCAAAGTGCCTGGTATGCAACTCCCAATCAGACTTAGAATTCAAATAATGTACTGTCAAATAAAGCAGACTGTCACACTAGCTTTGAGTCGGCGAGTGTGGTAGTGTTTAAAGACATTTTTGTAAATAATTTAATTTCAGGTAACAATGCAGACCTACGATTAGTGAAGACATTCATAGAACTTGGCTTGCCAGGGTCAAGGCTCGACTTCCTCATGTCTGAACGCAACCAGGTAACTAATAATGAAAAAAATCACAAAATAGATCATAAAACTAATTAGTGCTTACTCTAATTATATATATATTTATATATATAAACACACTTCATTCAGTTACCATGATGTCTTTCAAGTTATAGCCAAATGTGACTTTTTTTTTCAAAACAAGTTTATATGAAACTATAGTATATATAATTACATGAAAACAGAGTCATTAGGAAACTTTTAGTCACTTCTAAAAAGCTGAACTGACACTAATGCTCTCTTTCAACATGTACTCACACACTGGACATTTCACTCCCCAGACTGACACATTTGCAGATTTTGACACTATGACAGATCGGCTGCTGGACGAGATCATCCAGCATATTCAGCTCTACAACCTCACCGTGGGAAGAATCAGGTGTTACCACGCACACATACACACACCAGACACACAATTTCACTGTTCTCAAACATACATTATTCACACATGTACCAAACTGAAACCTGTACCAAACATACACCTACATCATACACACGCAAAAAAATGCACCTGCAGTCTGGACAAGAACAAACACACAACTGCAGTAAACACACACCTGCAGTGAATACACACCTGCAACAGACAAGTACACCAAAAATATACCTGTATCTTGTACCAGAACAGACACCTGTAGCAAACAGGTGTGAATAAAAGGTACATGAAACAAAACACACACCTGTATCAAACACACATTAACACAAGGTCTATTACAGTATGCGTATCATAGGATTTAATGCAGAGCATTACAGCATTAGAGTCTACAGTGTTCTTATGATCAGATACTATAACGCCTTACATATCCTGTGTGGCATCGAGCACCTAAGTGACCCAGAACACACTGACATAGAGGACATGGTAAAATAAGCCCTTGAAGAGGCTGTGTTTAATAAGAGTTGTAGAGAAGATGGGTGGTGGTAAGTGTGAAAGGAGTTGAGGCTGTGTACAAGGGGAAATACACACATGCATCCTGTCCATGGTAGGTAACTTACAGCTCTACCTGCAGGGCATGCTAGGAGCCATACTGGCAGAAGAACTCTTCCGCCAGCCGAGCGGTGGTGGTAGTAGCACTCTGATCAGGAACCACATAGGCTTTGGGTCATTTAGTAAAACAGTCCATAGCAACAAGGACATAGCAATTCCCTGCCTTTGTTACTGGAAACAGCCCCAGAACATCCACAGTGACTCACTCCATCAGGGCACCTGACCAGACCGACTGCAGTGGGGAATATGATACCTGTCCAGGTCCCTTTTTAGCTGTGGAGCGGTACAGTTCACAAATAACTCCAAATCCTTTCGACAGCCCTATGAGTAAAAAGGTTTTTTTCCCCCATGGACTAGCTCTTCCTACACTAAACAGTTCATCTTTGACTTTAAGTCCATCCCAGCCAGTTCGCAAAGCAGTGGACCCAGTCTGTGTCTACCTAGTGTGTTTTTCTTTACCAGATTGCAGCCACCCAAGGGACCAGGAAATCTCAGCATCCTCATTTTGTGCTTTGTGGAAATAATCAGGGCTCACGGTGTCTAAAGCCATGTCATGTGACTACTGTGCTATGCTCCTCCAGGTGCATGCCGTGTTTGCATTCTTCTGCCATGCTCGGGCACCATGACAGAGCATCAGCATTGCTGTGGAGACACCCTGAGCGATGCTGAATAGTGAACTGATACTTTTGGCTCTTTAAATTGTGTAAGCCAGGTGAGCAATGCATTATCTTTGCAGAGCTAAAAGCAAACCTCATATATATATAGGTTATAACTTGCATGGTGTGGCCACTATGGCTAACGGTTCTCTCTGAGTAACACAATAATTCTGCTCTGGCTAACTCAAAAGACATCTATAAAAAGGGATGACTCGCTTCTCTTTGCCCAGAACTTGGGAGAGAACAGCACTGATACCTTTATCACTTGCGTTGGTGTCCACCATAAATTTGCCCTCCGTCTTTGGGAATGCTAACACTGGCACACTACAAAGGCTGTCTTGAATTGACATGAAAGCATGGTCATTGACTTTGTCCCATTTAAACTCCATGCCTTTCGCTGTCAACTTCTGTAGCAAGGGCGGCAATCTGTGCAAAGCCATGCACGAACTGGAGGTAGTATAACAACAGCCCCAGAAAGTTCCAGAGAGCTGTTAGGTTATGGGGTGTGGGCCAATCCTGCACAGCACACACCTTTTCTGGGTCAGTCTCTAAACCAGCTCCGCTCCCTACATGTCCCAAGAATTCTACTTGGTGCTGAAACAGATTAAACTTCCCTGGGTGCAGCTGGAGTTTTGCTGACACAATATCCTGGAAAACCTGTGGTATGTGTTGCATAGTATCATCGAAACTAGGAGCACGGAGCAGCACATCATCCAGGTACACAATGCACTGGTTCTTGGGTAAGCCAGCTAGTACTTGCTCCATTAGTTGCTCAAAAGTCGCTGGAGCATCACAAAGTCCAAACAGCATTGCCATGAATTGCCATAATACCGTGCCCTGCGTGAACACTGTCTTCTCTTTCACCCCCAGGGCCAGTGTCACTTGCCAATAGCTGCTCCAAAAATCCAGTGAGCTAACCCCGGATGAGCCCACTAACTGATCCAGAGCATAATCGATACAAGGAATTGGATAAGAGTCCAGCTTAGTCACAGCATTAAGGTGATGGTAATCCACACTGAAGCCACCCTCTTTTTATTTACCAAAACCACAGGAGTGGCCCACTGACTACTGTGAGGTTCCATAACACCTGCAGCTGCCATCTCATGGATCTTTTGCTCTGTGACCTTTCTTTCAGCTAGGGGAAGCCAGTGCAGGCGAAGCCAAATAGGTGAGGCCTTGCCAGTGTTAATGTTACGCTGGACAGTCCACTTACATTCCTCTTCAAAAGTGACAAAAATTCCTTCATAACTACACAAGAAGTCCAACAACTTTCATTTTTTGCTAAGTTGTAAGCCCTAAGGTGTAAGTGCTGCTATGTTCTCATAAATCCTGTATTACACTGGAATTGGTAATGACTTTTTGAACTCTCACTGTTTGTGGCAGGTGAAGCTGCTGTGGATACACTGCCTGCATGTTCAACTGGTGCTGCGTGTTCAACTCCTCCAGCGCCGGTGACTTCACCCCCTGGAAATTGCAGTGATTTCAACCCAGTGGTGTCACTCCCGGCCCCTCAGGCTCTTCAAACTGCCCCTGGTGCTGTGTGTTCAGCTCCTCCAGGAACAGCAGCCTCCCCCAAGGGAGACTGGAGCCACCACCAGGGAGTCCTGACTTTCCACTGCTTCGCCGCTGCTGGTCACTTCAGCAGCTTAATAAATTTTTTGCCCAACCTAAAAGTCCATGCACTTAAATCCAACTTGGTCCCGACAGCTGCTAGAAAATCAAAACCCTGAATTGGCGATAGCCAAAACCAGTATGCTCTGGATAAAACCCCCAATCATCTCCAGGAGCTGTTTCTTTCCCCACATGCTCATGCCAACTCCAGTGACAGATTTTAACTGCATGGCAGTCACCTGCCACCATTCCAGGCTCGAACCATCCTGACATGTAAGTACCCCCACCTGAGGGAGCGATACAG
>JAOVVH010000012.1:21541965-21554056 GCA_028566435.1 Scorpiodoras heckelii
TGATTCCTTATGTGTTCCTTCATAGTCTGGATGACTTCAGGATTCATTTACAATGTGGGGAAGAAAAAAAAGAAAAACATTGAATGAGAAGGTGTGTCCAAACTTTTGACTGGTACTGAATGCTGTTTAATTCAAAGAGCACTTTTGACACAAACATTTTCATAGACAGCATAATGGATCTTAGAGCAGATGGATGAATGTAGATTTAGATGTTAGACATCAGAATAAAGCAGAATAACGATAGGCAAACTACTAGTTGTTATTCTAACAGTTGCACACACACACACACACACACACACACACTCATATTGTCCATTGAGAAAACGTTATGAATTAATTTCAATTTCTGACACAAACAGTTCAGCTAATTATTTTTGCTCATGATAAGGATCCCTGATCATGGGATGGGACTCCATTTCTCTCAGGATAATGTATATCACTCACCACACAGATGCAAACAGATTTAGGATCTGAAATGAAACATTTATTTGTCATCATCGGTACTGAGCAATACAGGAAGGCCAAGATTTATGAGCATGTGCATGCTAGAACATCTACAATACCGTAAGGCACTGCCATCCATCCTGGAGATTTAAATATCACTGACATAAATTTTACAGAAGTACATATATTAGGGTTCCTGCAGGTCTCTTTGGTCTAAATCCCATAAAGATGAAACGAAATTATACAGAGAACAGCACTGAGCAGATGGGTTATAATGTTTGCCATTCATTTTTAATTAGGTGTGTGTGTGTGTGTGTGTGTGTGTGTGTGTGTGTGTGTGTGTGTGTGTGCGCGTGTAATGTGCAGAATTACTAAAATCGTTGCAAACAGAGTGATATGATTTAAAGTAGATCTCAAATATTTAATATGACTTGGTATTTTATTATTTTCCCCAAGTGCCAATGTGATTGCAGAGCGAATCCATGTTTATTTAAGGCAAAGATTATCTCATGAATCACTGCCTCTTTCTGAACAAACACAGGGGTTTATTAAAGGCATTTACAGTGATGAATCACCATTGATTGGGTGTTTACCCCAAATCAGTGCAGGCCTTCATCCTGAAAAAGAACCACATAACTACTCATGTGTTTGGTGTAATGCACACGCCTTTATTAATCCATCATTAGTGAACAGCCAGTCAAAAGCTGGAATCAGGCTGGGGAGTCTCTTCATCGTGTGCTTAAATCTGGGTAGGATGGGTAGAAGCTGGTAGATGTAGCAGCTTGCAGGCCTCATGGTGGAACCAGCAGCTTACAGGCTGGAGCAGAATCTTGTATTCCTCAATATGTTGTAATGATGAGCTTAGACGTTTCAGGATAGCATGAGTAGGAGTTTGTAGGCCTCAAGATGACAGGTGTAAGAGCTTGTGGGCCTCAGAATGGAAGGTGTGGGGCATTGTAGCTATCATATTATCAAATTGATGAGGATGGCTGGAGTAGGGCTGGAAGTCCTGAGAGTGGGACCAGGAGCCTGGAGGTCTGAAAGTGGGTCCAGGAGCCTGGTCAGGTTTAGACCAAAAGCCTCTGTGTGTAAGGTTGGGAGAAGGAGTCTGGTCAGGTTTAGACCAAAAGCCTGTAGGGGTCAGGGTGGGACAAGGAGCCTGTAGGTCTCAAGGTTATTAAGGTTACTGTGAACAATTTAGCCAAACAGTCCACATTGTCTTGCTGACTACATTCGACTATAATACATGACAAACAAATTCTGATTTTATATTTTATTCAGAATGTCCCAGAGGCCCTCAGCAGCCTTTGAGGATCTGCTGATAGACTATATACAACCACGCAACTGGTTATGCTAATATTCAGCATTCCAGAGCCCAAGAAACATTTTTCTCACTCATTACTCCGAGCTTGCTCTTATTAATGGAGTGTCAGCGTATCTCATCAGCCTAATTTGTCTCAATCACTTAATTAGACTCAAGACATATGAGTGACTAGAAGAAGAAGCCTTTAAAATGCCCACTGAAATGATTTTCTTCACACATCCCAGTTAGAAAGTTAGAAAGCAGGGTCAGCCATAATGCAGCACCCCTGGAACAGAGAGAGTTAAGGGCCTTGCTCAAGGGCCCAACAGTGGAAGTTTGGTGGTGCTAGGGTTGAACCACCAACCTTCTGACTGGTAACCCAGTAACCCCAAGCCTTAACTGTTGAGCCACGATCATGAGAAATTTATTAAAAATCATATGTTTTAAAGAAGACACATGGACTACATGTGTACATTTTAGATGTGAAGTTTGGATGACTTTTCTGTAGCCAAGTGTTTGGTCTGAACAAAGTATTGGCACCCCTTCTATGCTGACCATTACTAGAAAGGGATATATACACAATCTGGTATCTATTCAGAAAATATCAAAGTCACCTTTGAAGTCACTTTTCACATGGTCCTTTTATTGTACAAGAAGTAACTGTACATAAAATTATTTGAACTGAACTATAGAAATATCCAGACTGCTCATTTATGTGCTCTTGCTGTAGTTTTTCCACAAAATTTAGCTTTTTTGGTTTGAGCCTAACAGGGTTTAAAGAGACAGGAGATCCCCCACTGACCAGATTAGTTTAAATCCATGTCTGGAAAAACAAACCCAAATCCCAGAAAGATTGCTTTAGACACACAAACACAAACCCACTGTTGCTTTTTATGCCCTTGTAGGTTCTGCATACACTTTTATTACTTTTATAAACGCATTAATATTTCTGAAGCAGAAGTCTGTGTTGACTTACACAACTAAGTATTTTCTGTCTTATTCAATAAATCTAAATGAAAGCAAAGGCTGTAAAGGTGGTTCTTAACAAAGCTTTGGGTTTTTTTCTTTCATTCCTCTAAAGCAGTTCACTCAGTGCTCACACTGCATATGGGCTTTTATTTATAACACACATAAAGAATATTGCTCTGCTTCTGTGTGATTTATAAAAGCTTGAGGGTTTTAGACTATTTGAGTCTTTCATCATTGTTACAAGAGTTTCAAAGCTTTCAGAGCTGTTTGTAAAGACAAAGGAAGGAATAAAACACTCCAGCTCTGGGGAAATCATCAGTGACAGTGTTGTCATACATTGCTGATATTCATATCAGTTTTTTTTTTCCTTTAAATATTATGGAAAGCCAACAAAACTAGTTAGTTCCCATTCTCACTGAGGTTATAGTAGCTGTAAATAGTTGCTCCCTCACAAGACCCTCTTCATTTCTATCTTAACCACAACTGATCTATCAGGTTATCATTTACAGTTATGGCATTTGGCAGATGCCTTTATCCAGAGCAATATTTTATCTTTTTTACACAGCTTAGCTGTCGAAGGCTAAGGGACCTACTCAAGTGGTGGGATTTGGTGGGATTTGAGCTCTCAAGCTTCTGGTCAGTAGTCCACCGTCTTAAGCACTGAGCTACACTGCACCCAGGATCTACACTGTTCACAAGAGGGACAAATTGAAGAACCATTTAAACAGATCATCTTATTAAGTAATGGTGAGGACATCAGCATACAGAGACCTCTGCTCAAATGGATTGTAAAAGGATTCCCTGAAGGTTCTACTTGTAAGCTTTCTGAAGCTTAAATCAGGAGATCACAAGTTTGAATCCCAACAATGCTACAGTCCAAGATAGTTTAATTAGGTGTGCTGTCTGGGTAGGAGAGGCATATTCTCTCTCTCCTGTCAATCGAAGTGACACTATCCAATCACGCGTGTCTGTGAACTCATGTATGTGGAATAGGGCAGATTGACACTGGGTGGATGACCATGATGAACTGGAGAAAAAGAATCTATTAACTAATTAGTTAATGAACTAATTAGAATCTATTAACTGATGTTAACTGGGTTAACCAAAGAACTTTTCTTCTAAGAGTCTAAAATGAAGGAAACTAATATTTTTTAAAAACTAATATGGAAAGTTTTATGCCTCTAGATCTCCCAGTCATCTTCTTCTCACAGTCAGTGTACGAAGCAGAAAATTTGGGGTGGGTGCCAGTAGAAAAACTGAAGTATTACTACAGAATGTAGCAATGTTGAGAAACATTTATGCAACATTAATCTGACTCCAGAATAACAGATCAACAACAGCAGCCATTTGAAACAATGTATTATAATGGGACAGTTGCATATACAAATGTTTGTTTAAGAAAAATTGCCCGATCTCCCTCATCATCATCAGAGACATCAACTCCATTCCCCCACTCCTGACTTCTTAGCCTTGAACAAGTTTCTGTTCAGATAGAGGTTGAGAGCAGTAGTTGATGTTGGACTACTGACCAGAAGGTCATGGATTTAAATCCTACCACAGTCATGCTGTCACTGTTGGGCCCTTGAGCAAGGCCCTTAACCCTCAAATGCTCCATTGTGTAAATGAGATAAAATGTAAGTCGTTCTGGATAAGGAGGTCTGCCAAATGTCATAAATGTAATACAGTGCTTTCCAGAGGCATCTCTTCCTTCGTCCTATCATTATAACTCGCATGATGTTTTGATGGACCATGTACATATCTGTGAGAAACTCTATGAACATGATCTTTCTACAGGGGGTTAAATGGATGTTTCCATTTAGGTTTTCAACACAGTGATCAGATATGGGTCATCTCTTACAAAGGTATGGGCCTAATTAATCAGATCTCTGTCAAAATATCGGAATTGTGCCTCAAGGATTACAATGTAAATACAGACAGTTAGTCTTCTTCAAAATGGTGCATTGTCCAAGTGTGATCTCGGTCCTATCTCTCTGTGACCATGATGGAGCTTATCACATCTGTCCATCCCCTCACTGCTTCTTCTTCTGCTAATCTAGTACTGAACTTCAACTCTAGACTTATGTACTGAATCAATAGAGCTGCTCCATTGAAACCCAATGCTTAGTGAGCTCACAGGATTAATAAAAGGCAACTTTGACTTTAAATCCCTTAAAGACCCTGCAGCAAACTGCAAGTCAAGGTCGATGCTAACACCTAACGAATCACCAACTGATAAAGGAAGTGGAGCTTCACAATCCATTCAGTTAGAAGACAAGCACAGTTCAGTTATTCCCCTGCAACACTGTAGCACAGGAAGCCACCGATCTCCACTCACGTGAAGGTGCCATCTCACTTCCCATATCTTCTAACCGCCCCTTGTTTTTCCATTCCCAATTTCCACCCATTTTCCGTGCCTCTCCACTGCTTTGATGCTTATCAGCTAGTGAAGCTAACAATCAGCTAAACAAGCTAAAGCAAAATTGTCATCAAAGAAACTGCAACTGCATTCTACATCTAACTAACAAACAAACAAACAAATAAAGTAATTGTAAAAACATTTTCTAATCTGCCTTGGAGTCATTTTAATTAATTAACAAGAAATTGTTATGTCTCTTGTAGCACTGAAACAAATCCTCAACAAGAAAAAGTTGAGGTTTTGTTGTTGCTGTAGATGGTTGTTGCTGTAGGTGGTTGTTTGTTTTAGACTTTATAAAGCTATTAGACTGGTTTAGATCCTGTTTAAATGGCTGTGACATTTAGACTAAGCCTATAGTAAGCTTGGCATAGTATCATAAAAATTATATTCAGCTTTGATGATCACTGCCAGATTACGAGGTTTATATCAGCTGTATATCACAGCTGCATGTCTCCAACTCTTGGTTGATGTTCAGAGACTGACAGCGTCCAATGTGAATGCGTCTGGGCGTTCTGCTGTTAAACAAAGATAAGACAGAGGTTCTTAAATGAAATGACGCACTAAGGACAGATATGCTGTCTTATCTCAACTCCCTACCTAAAATACCTGAAAGACCAGAAATAACCTGCACCAAGAACCTAGAAATGACTTTTGATAGCACCCTCGGCTGTAGAAATCACACCATTAAAGTCTACAGAATGACACACTATCACTTCGTGCCGTCTCACAGACTGAGAGCGTGTGAGAGGGAGATGAATGTGGGAGGAGCAGACTGGATCAGTGTAAAGCCCTCTTATCTGAGCTAGCGTTCAGATTTACTACTAATTCACTAAAGAGCTCAGAAATCTGCTGTGTGACACCATCAGGATAACAAAAAAAATACATCACTCCTGTTCTTACAAACATAAAGTCAAATATCTTTAAAGTGTTAACGCTCTAAATCCTCACTAGTTCATTCTCTAGATTAGCTTTCACTCTCTGTTAGCTTTCATTATAAGGATTACTGTTCACCCTGTAGATTAGCTTTAACTCTCTAGATCAGTATTCATGCATTAGATTCGTGTTCACTCCCTAGATTAGCTTTTACTCTCTAGATTAGTGTTCACTCTCTAGATTAGCTTTTACTCTCTAGACTAGCTTTCACTTGCTAGATTACATTTACTCTCTAAATTAGCATTCATACTCTAGATTAGTGTTCACTCTCTAGATTAGCTTTCACTCTCTAGACTAGCTTTCACTTGCTAGATTACATTTACTCTCTAAATTAGCATTCATACTCTAGATTAGTGTTCAACCTATAGATAGTTTTTACTCTCTAGATTAGCATTCACACTATAGATTTGCTTTTACTATCTAGATTAGCATTCACACTATAGATTAGTGTTTGCTCTCTAGATTAGTTTTGATTCTCATCCATGCGCTAGATAGGTTTTGCTCTCTAGATTAGCATTCACTCTCTAGCTTAGCTTTCACTCCCTAAACAACATTTACTCTCTAAATTAGCATTCATACTCTAGATTGATGTTCACTCTCTAGATTAACTTTTACGCTCTGTTAGCTTTCATTATAAGGATTACTGTTCACCCTGTAGATTAGCTTTAACTCTCTAGATCAGTATTCATGCATTAGATTCGTGTTCACTCCCTAGATTAGCTTTTACTCTCTAGATTAGTGTTCACTCTCTAGATTAGCTTTTACTCTCTAGACTAGCTTTCACTTGCTAGATTACATTTACTCTCTAAATTAGCATTCATACTCTAGATTAGTGTTCACTCTATAGATTAGTTTTTACTCTTTAGATTAGCATTCACACTCTAGATTTGCTTTTACTATCTAGATTAGCATTCACACTATAGATTAGTGTTCGCTCTCTAGATTACTTTTGATTCTCGTCCATGCGCTAGATAAATTTTGCTCTCTAGATTAGCATTCACTCTCTATCTTAGCTTTCACTCCCTAGATAACATTTACTCTCTAAATTAGCATTCATACTCTAGATTGGTGTTCACTCTCTAGATTAGTTTTTACTCTCTAGATTAGCATTCACGCTCTAGATTTGTTTATGCTAACTAGATTAGAATTCACGCTATAGATTAGCGTTTGCTCTATATTAGCGTTTGCTCTATATTAGCGTTCACTCTGTAGATTAGTTTTACTCTCTAGATTAACTTTTACTCTCTAGATTAGCTTTCACTAGCATTCATGCTCTAGATTAGTATTCACTCTCTAAATGAGTTTTTACCCTCTAGATTAGCTTTTACTATTTATATTAGCATTTGCTCTCAATTAGCTTTGACTCTCCAGATTAGTGTTCACTCTGTAGATGATCTTTCACTCTCTAGATTATCTTTCACTAACTGTTCACTAACTGTATATTAGCATTCACTCTCTAGATTATCTTTTACTCTCTAGATTAGTATTCATGATATAGATTAGTATTCATGATATAGACTAACATTCACTCTCTAGATCAGTTCTGATTCTCATTCACGCTGTAGATTAGTTTTACTCTCTAGATTAGCATTCACACTATAGATTAGCGTTCACTCTATAGACTAGTGTTCACTCTATATTAGCGTTCACTCTGTAGATTAGTTTTATTCTCTAGATTAGCTGTTACTCTCTAGATTAGTATTCACTCTCTAAATTAGCTTTTACTATCTATTTTACCATTCACTCTCGATTAGGTTTGACTCTCCAGATTAGTATTCACTCTCTAAATTAGCTTTTACTATCTATTTTAGCATTCACTCTCGATTAGGTTTGACTCTCCAGATTAGTGTTCACTCTTTAGATAATCATTCACTATCTAGATGATCTTTCTCTCTCTAGATTATCCTTCACTAACTGTTAGATTTCATTCTCTAGATTAGCATTCACTCTCTAGACTAGCTTTCACTCTGTACAATAGTTTTCACTATCTAGGTTAGCTTTCATTTTATGTTAACATTCTCTCTTTTGATTTGCTTTCTCTGGTCAGATTAACTTTCACTCAGTAGATTAGCTTTGTCTGGGTCACTCAGATGTAAGATCTGCAAGCAAATATTTTTTATGAACTATAAAACTTAAAAAACATAAAACATAAAAGTTTTTTTTTTGAAGAACTTTATTTTTCTAAACATTGTCTTTTAGCAGTAAAATAAATATCAGGTTCTCTTTATATATGTACTTTCAGCTAACTGAGTAGAATTGCCATGCTAGAATTTGGCTAACTAAAGAAGATTCAACTGAAACTTATCTTGCTAATCATTCATTCAGCCAGTCCCAGAGTTATCGTGCGAAGGCGGGGTACACCATGGACAGGTCACCAGTCTATCGCATGGCCAACACACACTCACGCACATTCACACACATTCACACCTACGGGCAATTTAGAGTGACCGATCATCCTAACATGAATGTCTTTGGACTGTGGGAGGAAACCGGAGTACCCGGAGGAAACCCACACAAGCACGGGGAGAACATGCAAACTCCACACAGAACGGCCCGGACCGGGACTCGAACCCGGATCTTCTTGCTGTGTGGTGACAGTGCTAACCACTACACCACCATGCCGCCCTCTTGCTAATCATGTAAGATTGAATTTTTATGATTCAGCAGTTCATTGTGTGACCTTGTCTCTGATAATGTTGGACATGTCAGTGACTTTCCTCTGAGTTGACATCAGCTGTAAACATCATGGGTTTTATTATAGCCTCCTGTCCTGTTCACTGCTGAGCAGCTTTCCATCCCATTGCCCTGATGTCAATGCAGCTTCACTTCATCTCAGTATACACAATTCTGATGAAAATGGAGACTGGATTTCTAATGCCTGTGGATACCAGCGTATAAATATTGCCATTTTTAACTTTTTATTTCACATTTCCAGGACAAACTGACCATTTCCCGAGGATAATTCACGCCAGTCTTGGTTCCCTCAGCTCATATCCTCCTCAGTGCGATTAGCAGCTCTTCTTCCGCTACACAGGAAATGTGGTGATTCATCACGGCAGCTTCACCTCCACCAGCAGTGATGATTCGCTTCGATTTTTCTTCAGAATACTAATGTGTGGAACTTGAATGCTGCATCAATCTTGATTTATGAGATGGAAACTGAAGTCTATGAAAAACTGGAGAAGGAACAACGATTTATCCCGAAATGACGTGTCATCACTTGTCTGAGATTTTGAGGTACCATGAGAAGCTAAACTCTAAGAGCAGCTCATATTACAGAAAAGTAATCACTTCAGGATAAAATAGGGTTTATTACAAATTTACAATGGGAACAATAAACCAAAATAATATTTATTATTATTATTATTAGTAGTAGTAGTAGTAGTAGTAATAGTAGTAGTAGTAGTAGTAGTATTTGTGCAGGTTAAAATGTGAGTGATGCTGTAAGAATGACAGATAAATTAAATGTTTTGTTAGATTTTCTTTTTATTTAAAACCTACTGTAAACATATTTGAATTTACTTTCATATATTTATTCATATATTCTTGTCACTCCAGAGAACACTAATCCTGGATATGTGAATATTCCTAGCTGCTATACAGTATACACTGACGTACCAGAAAGACTGGTACACCAGTTAATCCTTGTAGGTCCCAACGGTATCTTGGAGGGAACGTTGCACAGTCCTCACACTGATGTTTGTTGAGGCCCTAACATTGAATTCTGATGTTACTTATCACGTGAGACGATTCGTTCCAGCCGACGCAGGTCATGTTAACTCAAAGTCTTTTTACGGCCACGCTGCTATCATAAGTTTGAGGTTTTGCCAGAATTCTTGTAGTCATGGTTTACCCTTGAAATGCTCAAACGTTCACTCATGAAATGCTGTGACCCATCTCACGAGCTCCAACTATTAAACCGTGTTGAAAATCACACAATCATGATAAATTGCCGTTCTCACGGTGGAAACAGCTCTAGAAGCTTCCATAGATGTCTTTCACTTTATATACACACTGGAGGATGCAACCAATGACATGCATTGGTGTCATTGCTGTGGATAATGTACCAGTTTTTCTGGTACTTCAGTGTATACCTATATTCCTAAATGCTAATTATTTATTTCATCGCTCGTTTATACGATCACAGCCTTCAGCATTTCTGGAATATGTGCAATTTCTCCATGAAAATAAAATCTATCTATCACTCAGAAGAAAGGCAAATTATAGTCCTCTGAGGGTAAAAAAAAAGTGGTCTTGATGTGCCCCTGTCTGTGTTTATTCATTAAATTAAATGACATATTGAATAAACACATTAATAAACTGAGCACCAGGTAGGAACAAAAGACATTTAAAAGTAAGACAGACGCCAATAGTAAGTAAAGACATTTAAGTAATTATTTACAGAACTAATGGCATTCTGTCCACAATAAATGATAAGTTAGTGACTGACGTGATTATGAGATTAGTGCAGATCGTTCTGTTTTATTTGCACAGTGAATGAGTCAAGTCTGAGGGAGTGTTAACAGAAAGGAGATCTTGTAAAAGTAGAGTTTTGAATGTCTTATAGCCTTACATTATTTATAGCATGTAGGAAAATTTAATTATAAGTGTATACTGTACAGTATTTGAAATTAAAACTGGAATAACATGACTGGAGATTTAGGTTCAACTCTACGTATTTGCTTGGCTAATTTAGATTTAACACACATTTGCCAAACAAATGGTATGTAAATATTGCTGATGTGCCAGCAGTGGCTTTTAATAACACTTAAAATATCATTTCAGCTAGGTTTAATAAAGCAAATTTTACAGCCTTTTTTTAGCTAATCTCACTGATTATTGAATTATTGAATGAAAATGAAACTTGTGTGCTAGCATCATTCAGACTGCTGAGTAAGGAAAGCACTGATTAGTATCCTACAAAGGTTAAAGGATTTGGATAATAAATGGTGGATTTGTTTTTCTCTCACTTTTAAGGGCTGTTTTTGTAGCTTATAAGATGCTATCATTAGAAATGACAGTTTTTGCAGTTTAACTTTGCACTGTTTGGAAATTTGGGAATTTCTTCTGAAGCTATACTTTGGTTGGAGGTGAAAATGTATTGCCTGACTAAAGCAACTTAAAATACCAAAATACTAAAATCTCACTCCTTTGTCATTTCTTAAAACAGTAACTCAGTTCTGATAATCTCTCACTGGCAGCGTTACCCTGCTGTGAACTCTAGAGCAGATCTAGGACACTGTGAGCAGGGGATGGACAGAAGGTATGGCGCTGCCAGAGACCACACATGGGTGTAGACAGTCATTCTTTGCCTGCTCATTCTCCATGACTTACTAACCTCTGGTGCTTGGCCACACGCCCACTGGTACACCTGTGTTCAAACTACCAACCAATAGGAAACCTACCAACCTCTCCTGTTCTACTTAAGTCTGAAGAGATATGATTCTGCAGTAAGTGACTCAGTGACTCAGGCCACAAACACAACACAGAAATCAAAGGCGATATATTTAATATTTTGATCTTTTACATTTTTTTTTACTTTAGCTTTGCCTTACTGTTTTAAAAGTCACAGGCTGCTTTGACCTTTAAAGTTAATCACATCTTTGATCATCTGTTTTAAATGAAATGTACAGCTGAACACTCAGGACCATATGTTTTCAGTGTATTAGTCACACATTAGCTGAACGCATGTCAAACTGTCATCCTTCTTCAAAAACTGAAATCTGAAAAATAACAAACTGAAAATGGAAGATCTGAGCTGGCAATTTAACTTCATTTGGCTTCATATCAAGAATATCAGCAATATTTATGTCAGTCCTTCATTACTCCACTGTAATATTAGAAGAGAGATTATATCAAGCTCCAGGCAGCTCCATAAATTAGTATTAAATGACATTTTCTGTGACAGTGTATTATCTCTCAGTCTAATCACCATGCAAATGCATTCACCACTTCCCACAGGTGTAGAGAGTTCAAACACAAGGAGACTCATGTGACCTGTGGAAGCTGTAAAGTGTTTGAGTTGT
>JAOVVH010000012.1:21610219-21621586 GCA_028566435.1 Scorpiodoras heckelii
TCACAGCAAGACACACTTTGCAACATACTCTGCTATTCAGAGCAGTTCACAGCCAGAAGTCTTACAATCAAAGAACACCATGAGTGGGCTAACTATGAACTACCAGGACAAATCCTCTTTTAGCACTTCCACCAGTCAAACATCATCTCCAACTTCAGGTTCAGGATCTTCTAAGTACTCTCATAGACCTCTGTTACGTACGTTACTAGAAGACAACAACAGCCAGTTGACTTCCTCCAGTAACAGTTTTGGGTCCCAGTTTGCTAAGAGTACAAGTGGATCCCAACAACCTATACAAGACAGTACAGCTGGTCACATTACCACTGGGAGAAACTACACTCAAGGCAAGATAAGGAAAGGCAAGGAATACCAGGGACCTTCTAAAGAAACAGATATTTCACGGGGGAATGAAATTAGAACTGGTAGTCATATGGCAGAACCACTAAAGCCAAGTCAGGATGAGACAAATGGGAAAAACGGAAATGAAGAGTTGCAGCCTGTTGTAGATCCAGCTGATTCCCTCGAGGTGGTAAAAGTGGTTCAACAAGTCAACAAAGCAGTAGCTGTGGTTCCACCCATTTCTCAGCAAGCCTCAAGTCATAGACAGCAGAATGATGTTACCACAAGCACTCATGACAGCCTTCCCTTGGAAATCAATACCGTCAAAAATGTTTCAGAGGAGTGTGAAAACATGGAGATTGAGACAAATGTACAACATGTGACCTGTAAACCCACTGAGGATCTGCCTCAGGTACCTTCTTCACCAAATTCTTCACTAAGACTGGGATCAAAAATTGACACCTCACTTGACATCTCTGGAATGAGAACGTCTAAAAATGATCCAACAGCTGGCTCTCAAAGCTGCAATATATCTCAGTGTGATAATGGCTCTCTATCTACAAACCAAATCTCTAACAAATGTCAAGATGATGTTTCCATTGCTGACTTTACATCAAAAAGTTCAGTAAAGCAAAATGATGACCAGGAAGTTGAATTTTCTTCAGAAAACACTATATTTGATTTGTCCACAGTTCCTGTGGTTGATTATACTTTGAAGGACCTGAAGGATTTGGTGAAATCCTTAGAGGTCAAATCAGCAGAGAGAGACAAATCAACAATAACAGATGTTGGGAAGTGCATTTTAGATCTGTATTATGATGGGAACAAGCAAAACCTGGTCAAAATAGGAACGTTAAAAGAGCTTGTCAAAACCGCATCTGAATTGTGCATAAAAGAAATGGATGCTGTGGTTCTTCAGTGGCTGGAACCTAAACACTTAAAAATGCTGGAAAATTGTTTCCAAATCCTGAGAAATGAAACCATCTTACCATCTGCAGACTTTAGATCATCCTGGTTGAATGTAGATGGACTACCTGCAGATGTGGAAAATGTTCTTGCAGAACCCGTTTCAGACTATAACCTCACATTGTGCAAGAAGCTTTCACAGTCAGTATCTCAAAGTGTTGTGGATGTTGTAAACAGTTTAGTTCAGATTGGTGCAGATAATACTGAAGATCTAGGTGAGCATGCTTGTAATGACATACCCAAGACCACAACAGATAACATTCCTGAAGACATCTGTCAGTCAGATCCTGACTATTCTGAGGCAACATTTGCAACAACTGACTGCAAGACAGACATGATCCTTGAGAAAGGTTGTGTAAGTGGAACCCCCAATAAACCCATTATGATACAAAAGCAATTCAGTCAGCAACAACATGATGAAGCAGATAAGTTAAAAGAGAACAAGCCGATATGCACTGAGCCATCATTTACAATCAGTTATGATAAATGTGCAACAAACAATAGTGATGTAATTGATAAGATAGATTTTTCTGACGATGTAGATTCCAAAAATGACTTGCCTGAAATCATGATTCTCTCATCTGAGGATGCTAGAAAACTCTTCAGTGAGTGTTCTGAACGTGATGAGAAAAGAGAGTCTCATCAGATGAGCCAGGAAGAAAGGAAGGATTTGGGCACACATTGTGTCAAAAACCACTCAGACCTGAGTAATGTGAAGCCCATTGATGATAAATTCACTTGCCCTCATTTGACTAGCTTAGCCAGTGACTACTTCTGCTCCACTTGCTGGAATGAGACACCATTACTTGATATTGAAGATGAAACTCTGCTCAGCCCGAAGGAAGGGGAACTAAATATTGACTACCAGAGACAAAGTTGTAGTCCGCAGTCTGAAAAGCCAATCGAATACCCATGTGAACCTGTATGCCTAGAGAGTAGCTGCATAAGCAAATCCATCACATCCACCCAAAAATCTGATGGATCTGATGTAACGCGAGATCCCAATCCAGATGATCGGACACAAAGCTCTAGTCCTCCACCTGCTCAAAAACCAGACTATGAAATAGAACACACAAAGAACAGCAGTATCACCAAGCCAGTTGCAAAGGATCATCAAAACATTGTGTGTTCAACAGAGACAAATACAGAAAACCTGAAAATGCAAGATTCAGACTTTCCATCAGGGACCAATATTTTAACAGTAATGATTTCTCCGACAAGGAATTCATGTGATAAAAATTTAAAATCCCCTAAAACTGATACAGTTCCTGATGCAGATAACAACCAATTTAGCCCTAATGTTCTAATTAAAAATACTAGCACCCATAAACAACATCCAAGTGATAACAGATCTCCATCAAGGAATGACCAGCACAGATATAAAAACCAAGAAAGTTGTAATTTGCCTATCAAGAAGAGGAAACTAGGTACATCTTCTCAAATGCCAAATTCCAGTGGGACAGGTAAATGCAAGAATACACTACCCCATAAACAAAAGAGACCAATCATCAGTCAAAGTGGACAAGATGAACAAAGCAAAGAAAGAAAGAAATTGAGATTAGAATTGTTTGGGTCCAACAGAAGGAACACACGCAGCCATAATGAAGATAAGTCACCCTTAACTCCTGTTTACCTCACAGTTTCTCCCAGTAAAAATACTGGAAAAAACTACAAAAATGAGCCTTCAGCTAAGAAAAAGGTCTACAGCCAGTGGAGTACCACATTCACATATCCAGAAAGGAGTTCCTCTTCATATAAGAAAATAGAAAAGCACATGGAGGATCAGCTAAAATCAAAAATTCAAACATTGAAAAGAGCCCTGGAAGACAGAATCAAGGCTATTCTCCAGAAGCAATCAACAGTGGGCCTAAAGCACAAACAAACTGAAGAAGATGCTGCACAGGAGAGCACAAAAAATTGAACCTTACCACTGCTGATGATAATTTGGGTGGATGAATAAACTGAGTAAAAAGAGTGTTAAGTGTAATCATTGGACCTCGTTTATCAGTCTTGTGTTTTTTGGTGTTTAGTTGTTCATGTAAACTAAAAATTTCCACTCATTTTTACAGTTTCCACTGTTTTTTCTTAACAGTTTCAGAATTGCTGATTTTCTTTGTACTTGTGTGACTAAAAACAAACAGACAGAAAACAAACAAACAAAAAAAAGAAAACGTCTTATGGGAAAATAAATAACCAAACTCTAGAAATAGTGGTGATAATGCTGTAGATAATCTGACACAGACTGTAGAAACATAACTCTGTTGTACCTCCTTGGTGAGATTTGTTTTTTTTTTCTTTCATTTTTATATATAAAAAGATGTAACTGTTATCTGTTGTATGTGTGCATTCTGTGATAATTGATTTATATATTGCAACATTATTTAAGAACCAGTTAAAATGAAATATCACTCAATAAAAAACCTACTAAAATGAAAGTTTACACAAAGAAATTTATTTTATTCATTATCTAGCCAGTTTATCCTATTACTGGGTCACAGGTGCTAGAGCCCATCTCAGCCATCACAAGGCGGAAGGCAGGGAAGCACTCGGGATGAGTAGCCAGTCCATTGCAGGACAATAAAATATTTAACATGCTAAAATGAATTTTACTCCCACTCTATGGGGTATTCCAACTTTCCCTCTTTACACTGTGAATTAAAAAGTCTATTCAAGTCTTTTACAATGTAGTCTGGTTGGCCTTCAATTTCCAGTTATGCTAGCAGAGCTGTGGAGGTAAATTGTAGAGGTAACCCATGGTTGTTTCTGTTATCTGTTGTAGAAAAGCAGACTATCACCTGATTGATACTGAGGAAAATGTTTGTCTGATTGGTCTACCCTCACCAGTCATTTGTGCACACTCTCCCACACTGGCTCACTCCTCCTAAACCCACCATAAATTGTGGGTGAGTCTGTGAGTATTGTAGTCCTGGGGAAATTCCAATGGAAAGGCGTTACTTGTGTGGCCAGAGTGGCATAGTGATTTCTGGGCGTACGTTAGGTCACTTTATTTCTCAGAGCAGAAAGTTATCATATAAAGTCCCACCTCTTAGTTGGCACACACTACTTGGCTCTTGGCTTGAGGGTGCTAGGATGAAGTGAGGCACACTGATACCCCCAGCTTTTTCATGCCTCAAATACCAGAACACATGGTTGAACAAGAGCCATTTCCAAGGAGGAGTGGGGCCCAAGTAAAGGGAGGGTGCATATAGGGCCAATCAGTAATGACCATGATAACTGTGTAGCCCTGGAAAGAAGGGAGGTCAGTGATAAAGTCTATGGACACATGGAACCAGGGTTACTGCAACATGGGCAAGGGAATGTTAACCCACTGAGATGGTACAAGGTACTTTGGCTTGGGCACATGCTGCACATGACTTGACGAACCTGTGGAACTCTGTACTCATATCCACTACCCATAACAAGCTTCAAGCAAGTGGTAAATTCTCTGTGTCCCTTGATGCCCAGTGGCTGGTGTCATGAACCCAAGTGATCAGTTTCCCATTAGGTGCACAAAAATGCAGGTCAGGCTGAGGAAGTCTGAGATGCTTTTGAGTGAGCCATTGCTGTTGGTATACCAGGTTATTAGGGTTATTGTGCTCAGCAGATAGTATACAGGCAAGGACTTGGCTTTGATATTCTTGGAGACAGGATGATACAAGAGTGTAAAACTGAATTGGGCAAACTACACTGCCCAGTGGGCTTGCCATGGGTTATGGTGTTTGGTGTTCTTGAGGTATTCCAGATTCTTGTGGTCAATGAATCTTTTGAATGAATGAGTGCCCCCAATCAGTGATGCCATTCTTCCATGGTGAGTTTGACAGCCAATGGCTCACAATTGCCAAGATCATAATTCTGTTTGGTGTTAGTCAACTTCTTGGAATAAAATGCTCCTGGATGAAGCTTGGGGTTCTCACCAAATATTTGGGAAAGTACTGTTCCTACTCCAGAACCATCAACTTCAGCAATAAAAGCCATGGATGGATCTGGATGTTGTAGGACAGGGGTAGTGGTGAAGGGGACTATAACCGAGCAAATGCTTCATCAGCTGCTTGGTTCAAAACTAGCTCCTTTTCTGAAGAAGAAAATGGACTGACTGTGGAACTGAAGCACCTAATGAATTACCAATAAATGTTTGCAATGTACCCTAGGAAGGAAATTGAGGTTCTGTAGATTTCACAGCCATTGATATAGTGGCGGTACTATTTTAAGAGACAAGACTTGTTTTATATGGTTAGCATGGTCTTTGAAGGAGAGTAAATAAATCAATATGTGATCAATGTATGCTATAATGAAATAGTCCAACATCTCCCATAATATGTCATTGATTAGACAATGGAAGTCACACAAGAACAAGAACGCCCATATGGCATTACGCATTATTCATAGTGGCCAGAGATTGTGCAAAAGGCTGTCCACAGATCACCTTTTCTGATGCACAAAGTTGTAGGCAATGCATAGAAGCTTAGTAAAAAAATCTTAGCTGATTTCAGTTTTTGAAGTGCTGAAGGAACTAGAGGAAGCGGATATGGGTACATAACTGTGCCTTGATTGTTGCCTTTACAGACATTACAAGATGAGACCCCCTCCTTTCTTTTCTATGAAGAAGAAACCAGCAAATATAACTTTACTGAAGCACCTCCTCCATTACCTATTATTTAGTTATGGAGAGGGGGTAAATATGATTGCGTGGTGGTATAGTGCCATGTAGCAAGTCAGTGGCACAATCATCAGGCCTGTGAACGGGCAGCTCGCTGGGCATGGCTTTGCTGAAGACCTTCTTGAAATCATAGTATTTGGGCAAATTTTGTTTGGACACTTGAATTTCAAGGGCTTTCCTCTGAGGCTGAAGCAAGAAAGAGACATGTTAGAAATAGGCTGTGCTGAAAACAGTGTGAGGACCATTTCGTAATGTTTTCTTCATGACAGAAAGTCTGGGGACCTTGGGATTCATTGACAGGAAACCAAGGATAACACTGTGTTTTGTGGGTGTGTCGATCAGGAATGTTATAGATTCTTGAGGGAAAGCACAGACTCTAAGAAGCAGCAGTTCCAGGTAGACATGAATGTTCCCATCCTGTATACAGAGTAGGTGATTGAGATGAATCGCCATATCAATGAGAGAATCATCTCCGTGAGCACATCAGGGTTCAGACACATCAGGGTGTCCATTTCAGAGCTGGTTCGTTCCACCTGCTTCCAGCTGCTAGTGTGTGAATTCAAGAGCATAGTCAGCCACATCTTCTACCTTGCTTAACTGTTAAGAGCTACCAATCAATTTGTTTGCCCTCAGAATCATGATCAAACACAGTCTGAAATAGTTCAATAAGCTGGTCGTAAGTAAAAGTACAATGCACATTGTACCAGGAAGCCTAGTAAAAAAAGTTGTATTAGTAACAAAAATCAAGAAGAAAGTGCATTACTTATTTGAAACATCATGCATTAACTATCGGACTAAGCCTCACCTCAGGGTTGAGTTTGTTACAATTAAATAATTTCAATAAAACATTGAAGCTATGCAGTTTGGGCAGTTTCTTACACTCCTACACAACTCCTTTTTTGTGCACCTGCACTTATGCACATTTCAGTTACACATATTCCCACCTATGAGCTCAGATCACACCAACAGTGCTTAACTGTGAATGAAGGTGAGTTCATAAAAGAGGCATGATTTATTTAAAATAGAAACAGACTGAGTCACACCCTTGTGTGTTTTGGCTGTCCAGAAAGATTCATTCAAAACCTGTATCTCCCACTGAAAAAGTAATTGCCCCTGATATTGGCTGTGCCACCCTTGGTAGTAGTAACTGCAACCAAACCTTTGTGATAACTTGTGATGGGTCTTTTACATCACTGTGAAGGAATTTTGGTCCACTCGTCTTTGCAGAATTGTTTTAATTTGGCTACATTGGAGGGTTTTCAAGCATGAACTGCCCGTTTAAGGTCTTGCCACAGCATCTCAATGGGATTCAAGAAACTTCAAGTCAGAAGTGAAATTGCTTCTGTACTTTGGATCATTGACCTTCTGCTTAACCCAACTGCATTTGAGCTTTAGGTCTCAAACTGATGATTGGATATTCTCACTCAACAGAATTCATGACAAGTCTGAAAGGTCCTGCAGAAGCAAAAGCAGCCCCAGACCATGACACGACCACCATGTTTCACTGTAGGTATAGTGTTCTTATGGTGGAATGCTGTGTTATTTCATGCCACATGTAATAGGACCCTTCTATTCCAAAAAGTTCCACATTTGACTCATCAGTTGAGAGAAGTCTTTTGGGTCATCTAAATGTTTCTGTCAAATGTGACAAGACAAGCCTTGGTGTTCTTTCTGGTCAGCAGTAGTTGTGCCTTGCAACTCTCCCCTGGATGCCATTTTTGCCACGTGTCTTTCATATTTTATAATCATGTACACTGACCCTAACTGAGGTAAGAGGCCTGCAGGTCTTATAATGCTTGTCTGCATTCTTTTGTGACCTCCTGGATGAGTTGTCAATGCACTCTTGGTGAACTTTTGTAAGTCCACCCAGTCCTGGGAAGGTTCACCACTGTTCCAAGATGTCTCCATTTCTGGATAATGGCTTTCACATGAGCTCACTGGAGTCCCGGAGCTTTGTAACTCTTCCCAGATTGGTAGATTTCAGTGACTTTGTTTCATATCTCTGTTTCAATTCTGTATTTCTTCAGTATGTGCTGCTCTCTGAGACCTAGCCTGCTTTACATTGCCAGACAGGCTTTATTTAAGTGTTTAGATTCAATAGGTCTGGCAGTAATCATGCCTGGGTGTAGCTAGTGAAATTGAACGCAATATTGATTTTGGTTAATTGAATTTGGTTAACTGGTTGATTAACTAACTACATTTTCACATAGGGCCAGGTAGGGCTGAAAAGCACTTTTCCTTCGAAATAATCATTTAAAATCTGCAGTTTGTGTTTACTTGTATTATCTTTGTATAATATTACAAGTACTTTGATGTTCTGAAACATTAAATTGTGACAAATATGTTAAAAGAGAAGAAACTGGGAAGGGGCATAATATAGTGGAATGTATGTCATAAAGCTAAGCTTGCTTGGGAGTAGGTTAAATATTTTCTATCAGCACAGCAGATTGTAAAACTGTCATGTCATACATACTGCAGTCAACAGTCAACTCATTTAATAGCTGTAAGGGTCATGGGAGAGCCGGTGCCTAGCCGGCAGCATAGGGTGCAAGGCAGGATCAACCCTAGACAGGGCGCCAATCCATCGTAGGGCACACACTCACTCATACACACTCACTCACACACTAAGGGCACTTTAGAGACACCAATTAACCTAATATACATATCTTTGTACTGTGGGAGGAAACCAGAGTGTGATAAATTATCAAGATTATCATTTTGCCAATAATCGTGCAGCCCTAATGAACATTATAATAATGATGTGCCATCCACAAAACATGTCAGATTATAATGTGAAAAGTGAAATTAAAACTAGGGGAAGAATAGAAGAATGAAACATTGCTTTCAAAAGTGTGAGTTTTGATCTTTGATTCACAGGCACCACGTGTCAGATTTTACATGTATATAATTGGGAAAACGGTAAAGATGAAAGGACAAATCATTATTCAGTAGGTTAATGACATGTTTCTGCTTTTGTTCACTCAGATGGATCATGATTTCAGATCTCACAATATTTTGTTGTATAATTTAGTTTTTGTTTTTATTTTGACTTGGTTGCTTTTTGTTATAATATTAATAATAATATTAATAATCAGTAGTATTTTATTTGTGAATATGAATTTGCTGCAAATAGTAAACATTGTCACAAACCTGTATGAAACAAATAGAATTTAGAATCAATTATTTGTATTAAGTATTCCACAAAGTTAGCCAAACGTCCACCACAAGTTCTCAAACCTAATTTGCGTATGTAAGCATGACATTGCAGCAAATTTGCAGCAACATTGCCAACGTTTAACCACAGCTGTCTGTAAGAAACCTGAATTTTTTATATATACCAATCAGGTATAACATTAACACCATCTGCTTAATATTGTGTAGGTCCCCCTTGTGCCACCAAAACAGCTTTGATCCATTGAGACCTGGACTCCAAAAAGACCACTGAAGGTGTTCTGAGGTATCTGATAGCAAGACATTAGCAGCAGATCCTTTATGTCCTGTAATTTGTGAGCTGGGGCCTCCATGGAGCTGATTTGTTTATCCAGCACATACCACTGATGCTCAGTTGGATTGAGATCTGGGGAATTTGGAGGCCAATTTAACACCTTGAAGACTTTGTCATTTTTCTCAAACCATCCCTGAATAATTTTTGCAGTGAGACAGGGAGCATTATCCTGCTGAAAGAGGCCACTGCCATCAGGGAACACCGTTGCCACGAATGCCAGGACCCAAGGTTTCCCAGCAGAACACTGCCCAAAGCATCACACTGCTCAGGGCGGCTTGCCTTCTTTCCATAGTGCATCCTGGTGCCATCTTTTCCCTAAGAAAATGACACACACCTGGCTGTCCACATAATGTAAAAGAAAACGTGACTGATCAAACCAGACCACTGTTTTCCATTGCTCATGTGGCCATTGTAGGTGCTTTCGGTGGTGTACAGGGCTCAGCACTCTGACCAGTCTGCAGCTACACAGCCCCATACACAGCAAGCTGTGATACACTGTGTGTTCTGATGCCAAACGGTTGCCCATTTTTCCTGCTTCCAACGCATCATCTTTGAGAACTGACTGCTCACTTGCTGAATCATATATACCTCCCCAATAGATATTTGCATGTTATATTTACTAAACAAGTGCAAGAATGGACAAAAAAGTTTAACTCTACAGCCATGATGCCCACAGGCAAGGAGAATCCCAAAGGGCATGGACAGGGGCAGAGTGGTCTTTTTAAAAGTGAAAAGTGTACACATGTCAATATGTAACTCAGACCCTCCAAATGCACATCAACATCTATACAAGGATCAAATTAATCAAAATAGCAAGCTTAAGAATCTAACACAATTTAAAGAAACACTGAGAAACTTTCCTTCCTCTAAATGTATGAATTTAGCTCATAACAACCAGCTCAGCCTGCAAACACACGTATCATTACTTATGAAGTGAAGCTATGTTCGTTTGACATAAAATTTCAATACAGTAAAATATAATATGTCTGTAACTTCACATCAAGGTAAATTTTTTTATACATTCATAATTTTTTCTGTCCATTACTATACATCTTGAATATATTTCAAATACACAAGTTTGTTTGTAGGTTCAATATTATTATTATTATCGATACATTCTGGCTAATAAAGAAGCTGCCTTGCAGTGCAGTTAAGCTAGTAGCAATCAGTGTATTAAGGCATGATCTGCTCCAAACATTTCCCTACATGGTATCAGTTTTTTAACCCAAACATTATCAAATTTTACATGTTCATATTGTCTTATCAAGTCTAGCCTGCAAGGTAATTTAACCAAATTCACTCCTGTAAAACACTAACTTCATATAGTGCATTTGGTCTGATTCAGTGTCATGTAGCTTAACTGATTGGTCAGTTCACCATTCAGTCAGTCCAAAATAAACGCATGTTTTACACCCATGCTTTTTAAGACCCCCTCCCCCATTAATAGTGAGAAATAGGGGTTATACGGTCTCCTCCAAGAAAGGTGATATTTAGCTAGGTCTAGGGCAAAGGTCAGGGTTAAAGGCCATCCACCATAATAAAATGACCTGTGTAGAACAAGGTTTAATGGAAATGTGTGCAGTTTCTTTCTGCTGAATTAAACCATAGACTTTACAATAGAGGGTAATCAAAAGCTATGGCAACATCTTAAGGAATCTCTAAAATGAAATCAGGGACAGGCCTGTATTTTCTTTTTTTTCCTTTTATCTTTTCCCCCACATTTAATTTTTTTATTTATTGTTCATTTTACTTGTAAAGCAGCTTGAATTGTCTTGACTATGAAATATGCTGTATAAATAAACATGCTTTGTCTGAAATGGATTAACGCACACCAACACCCAACAACAATTTCCCCAAAGTGGATATCACTTGCATTAAATAAATAAATGAATTTTAATTA
>JAOVVH010000012.1:21745397-21755568 GCA_028566435.1 Scorpiodoras heckelii
GATGAATTCAGGTCCAGAGAACTCACCAGTGTTTCTGTACTAAATTAATATCAGTCTTCCTCTTTGTATAATACAGTTTCAGGTTGCATTTCTTGATACAGTGGTGGACTGTGTTCAGTGACAATGATTTTCCAAAGTTTTCCAAAGTGTTCCAGGCATTAATTTCTAAATTTGTTTATATTTAACATATGAAGTTCATCACTGAAGACACTGAAAATCTTTTCTTTCTCATTTTATCTGTTAAATATACCATCAAGTGCATTAACAAATTACAGATTTCAGTTTTTATTGCATTTTTAGAAAGTGCTCCAACTGGGATTTGTAATGCAAATGATAGAACCGATGCATCCTGAGTTCATGCTAAATGGTATTCTATGCATGCTTTTGTAAATTGGGGACATTGTCAACTTTTATAGCAGTGCAGCGATAGCAGATGTGCACACACACTATAGCAGGAGTGTCAAACTCCTTTTAGGTAACATTACATTCAGTCCAATGTCTGGTGGTTTGGGGGAAAAAAATCTGTTTAGTGACCGATAACACAATGAGAAGTCGTCTTAAACGTGTTCATTTATCAGCACTTGAATCTGAAATGTTTATTATTCTACATCCAAACAAAACTGCAACCACACTGTGGTTCTTCACCAAAACACTGATCTTCCAAATTATGGTTTCACCGTACAGTGTCTTGTATAAATACCCCTCCCCCCACCCCCCTAACTGGGAGTATGTTAACTCTTAGCTGATAATGAATAAATACATTTTAGGAATTTATGGCCCTGAGTTTATTGCTCTAGTCCAGTGAAATAACAAAGCACTTTTATTAATCTTTTATGTGAATTATGGTCCACAAGACAATTTTGCAGCACAGATGTGTAGATGTGTAGATGTGACAGTGTGTAGACCGTGTACCAAAGTCATAGAGCTCAGAAATATTTTAATGAGTAATAAACAGCGTTGCGGCTATTGTTAAATAGTGAGTGACTAGGTGGTGTGATGTCATGGTAACCCTGTTACCATCCTGAAGTTGATTATTATCCTATAACAGCACCTCCTCAAATTTTTTATTCCTTTATTAAAACAACTATATGCCAAAGATTATTAATAATAGATCATAATTATTTAATGTTTATACATTTAAGGTTGTAGAACATATAAGAAACAAGTTAGTTCCTGTTCTCACTTACATTATAGCAGCAATAACAGTCATCCCTTCACCAGCCTCTATCTTGAAGTTAATAATACAAAAAAAAGCACAGCTGATCAAGACACTCTAAAGAAGAATAAACTCCTCTCTGTCCTGAAGATGTCAGAGAACTTAAAGTACCTTCTGACCAATCAGCATCCAGAATTCAGCTGTGCCATGGTTTGGATCTGTTTATAACTGGATGAAGAGAATCACAAAAATCTGTATATCACTGGATGAAGAGAATCACAAAAATATTAAATCATTCATTTAAAAGCAGCAAGATGAGTAAAATGTGATATTCTAGAGTGCAGTTTAAGGCTGGACTAAAGGGGGAAAAAGCCCACTTTTATTTGCCCGTAAAGAAAGAATGCAGCAGTGGAAAAAAATCATCTCCTTTTTCATATCAGAGCGAGCAGGAGAATTGATTTAGTGCTTCCAGACCAACAATGCCAGTCTGTGTGAATGAAGTGTGTAATCACAGCACCATTTGTTCCAACCATAAGCTGATCCTCATTTGGTTTGGAGCTGCCACAGCTTAGCCTTTTACTTTTTACCTGCGCAGGATGCTAAAGAGGGCTCCCAGAGCCTCCACTCAGGGTGATGTTCGGTGATGAAGGGGAATAAATTCAGAATTTATTAGCATGCCAAGCGTGGATCACGTTGCATTAACAAGACGATATCTTCAGATAAATCCAGTCCAGACCCCGAGAGATGTTCTAAACGTTAGTCATGTGTCAGGAGTACTGCAGTCATGATGAACACTGCGACCTCCCAGAACATCTGTCTGGCACACAATCTGCACCGATTACACCACCATGCACACAAACTGTTAAGGATTTGTATAGTTGTTGTACAAGAAAAGAAGTGAAGAGAGAAAATGAGAAACAGAAGGATGCCACAGTGACAAGACCCTTAATAGCTGCTGTCAGGAAAGAGTGGTGGAGACGGTTAGCCCTTTCCACTAACATGGAGCCAGTGTTGGTGGTGGAACCACTGATGGCCTGATTCTCCAGCAAATCGTTTTTAAGAAACCAGTGTTTTATGAGCTGAACCACTCCATAATCAGCTATAGGAATTTCCCCCAAACTACACTGTGAAAATAATGAGCTGGATTTTTTTTTGCATTAGCAACGTATGCTTTGTATGAGTGCAATGCCTTCTGGGTAACTTGGTCTATAAAGTCTATATGGTCCTTCAAGTAATAAGCAGAACAGCAGTAATGGCAACCAAGATGGTCTATTAGTTACAATTCTCATAATGCTAACAAAAATGTATTTAGAAAGCACATTCTTTGGTTCTGTAGCGTAGCCCTTAAAGATTCCACGTAGTAAGAGTTTTATTATCAGAGTTTCTCTCAAAAAAACAGAATCCTTTTTAGAAACTACTGTAAGAACTCTTAATAATCCAGCAAACACTTAAACCTCAAAATTAACATTTTTCTATGGGTGTAAGTGTTAACTGGGTAAGTGTGCAGTACAAACTCTAATTTATTACTCATTATAAGTCATTAGAGCCAATTTAAAGAAGCTAAGAATCTTTCATTTAAGGGTTTGTTGAGTTATTAACGAATCTTAACTTCCTTAAGCAAGATAAAGAAACAAAATAATAAATCTGTTACAGGGTCCTAAAAACCTAAAGGGTTCAAATTCAACTTTTATTTATCACAACACAACACAACTATCCACACTATGACACTCACACTGCACTTTGCACTGTATTAGGCAGACAGGTAGAAATGACAAATACAAAAAAATTACCATAATGTATATAAAACATAGGTGCAGCAACTGTATAACTATATTTGGACTATATTTTCTTCCCCTAATGGGACAACCAAGGAAACCTTACAGGATATACATTTTCTAGAAATGCAGAATACATATAAATATTTTAAAAATAGTTTCCTTAACTTTGTATAGTTAAAAATGATTCACTTCTGGTGGAGAAACACTTTGTTTCTACATGGAACCTTAAGGGTTCCCACAGATATACAACCAAGGAACCCTCAAGGGTTCAGCATTTTCTGTGAGGGTAGACTCTTAGGGCAAAAGGTTCTACAAGGTTTCTCTGAATAATTTATTATTAAAAGTGGTCCTAAAGTGGTCCTAAAAGTGGTCTACATGAATCTGTGTCTGGTTTTACATAGAACTTCCAAAGTGGCATCCAAAGAACCCTCAGGGACGCTGAAAGAATTTCTCAATAAGAGTGCATGATAAAAGATATCATTTGGCATTTACTCAACATGTTCTGGTTAAAATATACATTTTTATATCTTACTTTATTAATTCGTAATCATCACCTAATTGTTGATTTTTCTGAATGCAGGTGATTTTACTTTTAAAAATTGTCCCATGTTTGGTTGGGATGTTGGACAGTTTGGGAAGAGCCCATTATCAGGAACCGATACCAATAAGAATGACACGTTTTTCAGACAGAACGAAACAGTGATGAACTGAACACAGTGTTAATGATAATCATTAACTCTGTTCAAGCAGGTTTACATTAAAATACATAATGTTATTAATTATGAGCCTGTTGTCCTACTTAGTTAAATTCAAGCCTTGTTCTTTATTTTGTTAAATATTTGAATACTTGCAGGTCTGATTAAAAACACACAATCACTTCACATATGCAGAAAGACCAGATCTTGAAAATGTTGTTTGATTGCATTGAGACTCTGGTTCTCTATTATCTAGACAGACGTCTTTAAGTAAACCTCCATGTTATGAGGCAGTTTCAGCAAATCCTTCCAGCAGCATGTGTTCTCAATCCTCACTGTATTTAATGTGTAAATCAGACCAGCCAATCAGAGGCAGGAACAGTAATGCAGTTCCGCATGGTGGTGATGTTATCTCCATGAGCTATGATGTATCTGACAGGAGAAACAAGTCTGTACCATTTTCTCCCAGTGTCTGAGAAACTGCAGGCTCTGAGTGTGGTGAAGTGTGTAGTGTGGACACTAAGCAACAGGGCGACCTGAGGAAGGAGTCCAAACTTTACATCAGTATTTATGGGGGAAAGTTCCTGGTATTCCTCTATGTAAGAGGATTTCCTGAGCTCCACATTCAGATTATTAAAATCCCAGGCATGCAAACTGAGGTTGCCAGATTTTTCTTGACTAGAGGTGTTTGAGATGGGGGGAGGGGGGTTCAATAGCAGGATGAAGGAGAGTTTATCTGAAGCCATCTCCTATAATGAAAATGTGTCCATGGTGTGAAGGCTTACAAACTATTCATCATTTTGTTCATAAAATATTCACCGCTAGAGATAATTGATGTGTCCGACTCAAGGGAATTTCCATAATCTTTGGGAGCATATTTACATCCAGAACATACATTTCAGTGTGACATATTGTGGCTACACCAAACCTGGACTTCAGTGGCTCCTTACTTGAGCTGATATCAAGGAAAATGTGCTCAAGTTCATGATCAGAATGATGCATAAACTCCACACTTGCATGTGCAACTCTCATGTAACCTTGGAAAAGTGCTTAAGTCTGTAGTTACACCTGAGATGTGGATACTGATGTGCATAATTTCAACATTATATCCTGACTGAGAGGATTCAGCTTGCGTTTGCCCCAAAGTGCACCACAGACCTTTTAATGAAAGATCTTCCAAAATCTGAAGAACAATGTCTGTCACTGTACTGACATTTAATTGCTGGGACAATGTATAATTGTGTCTAGCTGGTTATGAGTTCAAATTCCAGGCCTGTCAGAGCACCATTGTTCAGCCATGGAGCAGGTTGGATTGTAATGTTGTTTGTTGTAGATCGCTTAGAAGAAGAGAAACTGGTAATGGTACACTAATTTTTAAAAAGGGTATTTAAATCTGAATCTCTGCAAAGATATTGTGATGAAAAGGCTGGAAAAGTCTACAGAGCAGCTGAGGAATAAATTTAGGAGTAACGAAGCATAAAGAGAAAGAAAGAGACACTTTACTGCACTGTAGGGAAGTTTGGGAATCATATCGGCAAGAACTTCACAACAACAGACACATTCAGCAAGAGGGGACCGAATCACCAAAAACAGAAAGAGCACATTTTTCCCTCCACCCAAAACATGACATTGGCGGGTGTGTGAAAGAGTTTACAGCAAACAAGGCAGATTGGGTGAAGAATAGAAAGAGAGAGAGAGAGAGAGAGAGAGAGAGAGAGAGAGAGAGAGATGTTTAGTGCACAGAGGAACAGATACATATGTAGGACGCTTGTTGCTAAGGGAGGAGTAAACATCGTCAGAAACATCAGCCTGGCCAGAGAAATTACATCATAGGCCAACAGCTGGAACGTGCGGACAGAAGAGAGGGAGACAGACTCAAAAACATTAGAAAGAGATCGATTGCAACATTTTCCTTTTATATTTGCTGATAAACACTGAGGAAGCGTGTGGTCCAGGGTACTGTTCCTGGATATTTTCAGAGACGGCGTGCCTCAAGGTCAACAGCTGGGTCCGCTTGCGTTTATTTCAAAACCAGAACCAGCGCTGGAGAATGATTCCAGATCGCAGAACAAATTTATAGCTTTTTAAAGAGCTGGAGAGCGAGCTTTCCGAGGCCGAAGTGTAACAGATACAGACTGATATCTTTCTCACTGTGTGGAAATGTTTTTGAGATCAGTACAGCGAGCTTGTGTTACACTGAGAGATGAAAATTTAACATCACATCATTCTTTTCAAGTCCAGTTTCCAAATAGAAACGTTATGTGTCTCCAGGAGTCGCTAATACCTCTTAGACAACTAATTAGGGAAACACTTAATATCCAAAAACCACATCCTTAACCATCTTATAGTCACAAACAGGTCCATGTGCTGTGATTCTGTAAGTGCATAGTTGATAGATGTGATGTAACCCCCCAAATCCCCCACTCATTGTCCAGAAATGATATTTTTGATGCAAAACAAACATCCAAGCGAGATCGAATATAACAAGACTGAATCAAGACGCCACCTGGTGGCCAGATCATCTTATTACACCAAGTTACATGTTACCTATCACCATATTAATGCAAATACTAATGCAGCACATTAAATAGTTTAATATTAATAGAGGTATATTATATTAATAGAGGTATATCTCTATTTATATGTTTTTCTATTTATTTATAACTTTCTTATATTTATGCATCAAATTAAATATTTTATATTAATATAATTAGATTGATATATGTGTATTTATGTGGTTTTTAATTAAGGTATAACTTTATTATATTTATGCATCCCATTAAATATGTATATATTAAAATAGGTATATTTATATATCTTCAGTTATATATATTTTATTTATTTATAGCTACAATATTTATGCATTATATTAAATCTTGTTATATTAATAGAAGTATATTTATATATCTTTATTAATATGTTTATTTTTATGTATTTATAATTTTATTGTATTTATGCATCATATAAAATATTTCTATATTAATAGAAGCATATTTATATATCTTTAGTGATATATTTTGTGTGTATTTATAACCTTATTATATATACAGATGCTTCATGTTTTTCATAATTTTCATAAAATATCAATATTTGAGTGGAAATTTTGATATTTGTATTAAGAATTTAAGGTTTTTAACATAACAGATCTCAGAACCATAAGATATAATACAAAATTATATGTTATGGTTCTGAGATCTGTTATAAATCTGTGTATAAAAATCACATATACAAAATTAATGTTCAAATACTTTTGTCAGCTTTCATGTTACATGGTAAGCATTCATTAGTTCGTTGGTTTCAGTAATGGCTTTATCCCAGTCAGGGCTGTAGATCCCGAGGCATTCCCAGTGTGAATGAGACGGGATTACACCCTGGACCAGATTCCAGTTCATCAAAGTGTGTTATATTCAATCACATTAATATAAAATGAACATTTATAAATAACCTAGCCTCTGAAGGTAGATATAACATTACGAAGTACATAATATAATGTATATGAGTAAGTTAATATTTATTTATTCATTTAATTAATTTAGTTTTTTGTTTGTTTTATTAAATTAATTTTATTGAATTTTCTTTATTATTTATTTATACATTATTATTATTATTATTATTATTATTATTATTATTATTATTATTATTATTATATGATTTCATTTCATGGCTGAAAGCTTGTAAAAATGTAAAGATCTAAAGTTAATAAATTGTTTAAATTGTTAAATTATTGAATGTTTTTATATTGATATATATTATATTATATTATATATATTTTATATATTTAGCATTGAAATTTTGGTAAAAAAAAAAATTATTTATAATTTAATGTTTAAGATTTAGAAGTGCTAAATGGCACCAGTATTGTGTTCTCGACTTATTTAATGGTTTTTCAAGGCTTTGTTAGATTAATAAGGACTCTTCTTGGAGCCCTATGAGATTGGGAAATAAGATCACTTTGGTATTCTGCTTGGAACATTAATGAGTTCTCTAAAGAAGGGCTCTTCAATCTTATCCACAAAGGGCCGGTGTGACTGCAGGCTTTCATTACAGCCAAACTGAAGGCAGACTTAACAGCTGATTGGAGTCTAAGATGAACTGATTACAACAAGTGGAATCAGGATAAGATTTAAGACCCCTGCTCTAGAGAAACCATTTTCTCACAGAGTGTCTTAACTAGTTAAACATATGGAACTACATATTGTTGCTCATTATTTTCTTTGTAATACCTAGAACCTGTCAGGTGTTTAATGTTCAGTCCTGGCACTTGGTACGCTACCTACAGAACAGGTTCTTTAATGGTAAGGGTTCTTGGCTTCCTAAAAAGAAACATGGAGCCCATTGCAATAGGGAAACACTTTGATGATAGATTCTACCTTGAACCGTAAAGGCTTTACCCAGAGGGACTACCAAAATGTAAACTTTAGTAATCTATGCCCTGCAGAAAGAAAGCGATCAGAAGATCACATCCACAGTGAATGGCAGATTCAACACCTACATTCAAGTGGGTCTGGCTCCTGGGCAGCGGTACACCGTGACCATTGTTGGGGAGAAAGACGGCAAGATGGGTGCCAAGAGCACGATAACCTTCCAAACCTGTGAGTCTGAATGGTTCAGTCACGTCCTATATAAAAAATACATTTTTACATAACCACATAACTGTGGAAGTCACGGAGACGACATTTTTCTCTATTTTGATGTTTAATGTGAATGTTAACTGAAGTTCTTGATCTGTATCTGCATTGTGCTGGGGTAACAGGATTGTACTGGTGTTCATTAATAACCAGTGAGATAGTAATATCATTAAAACTAAAAATTGAGACTGTTCAGTAGATGTGCACTTCCTCTTTTATTAGTCATCTCTGACAGTTCCAAGGTAACTGATATTTCCAATTAAGAGCACACTCTACACCCACACTACTCTATAATGGGTATCCCATTCTCCTCTTCAGCAACCTTTCAACAGACAATCATGTCTTTTTCAGTGATCTCTGGCCCCAAAAATCTTAAAGTCGTCAAGACAAGCACAACATCTGTCATCGTCCAGTGGGAGGAAGCACGGGGAGACATTGACAGATACATCCTCTCCATTTCACCAAATCAGACAGATGGATCTGGCAAGGGAAGTCAAGAGATGAGGCTGCCACCTGGGAGAGATTCTGCCCAGATCGATGGCCTGGAGCCTGGTCGTTTGTATGACATTTCTCTGGTTGCAGAAAAAGATGGAACTCGGAGTCTGCCGGCAACCGTGCAAGCAACCCCTGGTGAGCATCGAGTAGAAGTGAATGGAGCCACGTGTCTAATTTGTCACACTGCATGTTTTTTTTACAGGACCATTCTGGATGATGGTGGTTTCAACCTTTTTTTTTCCCAAACAGCTTCCCAGTCAACAATCATGGAATTTTAAGCTAATCCTAAACATTTCCATTAATTCCATAGCCTGCAAGTCTTAAGGTATCACCAAAATATAAATGTTATTAATCTTGTGCTAATCAACTCAAATGCTGTGATGTTTGCTAAACAAAATCAATATAAACAATATAATGAGGAAATGGATTCTTAAGTTGACAAGGAAAGCTCATCATTTAGATCAAAAATCATTTCAAGAAGCAGAATTTCTCAGCTAGCTTTTTAACTTCATCCAAAAAATTAAGTCTCCTGCAGGAGAAGATGTAAAGAATTTGCCAACTGGACAGTCTCACACACACACAACCTTTGGCTTAACTAGATGGCGGAGAAATCCTGCTTCTCAAAAATCCCCTCGTGGGAAGGCAAGGTCATTCCTAATGCCTGAAATTCTCATTAGTGAAAAAAGAGATCTGCTGGAAATAAAGCAAGTGAAGTGGTTCTGCAAAACTGCAGTAACCTCATCAGGAGCAGGCCTGGTCACAACGAAATGATAATATTTTTTCTCCTGTCTGTTGTGGTACTGATGACTCATTTTATTTCCATCTCACCAGATGGTCTAGCCTTTAGACACAACATCTTTTTTCCCTGCTTTTTTCTATTTTCGTGTTTTGAAAGTGATTTGATCTCCCTTTCTGATATTTTGCAGGTCGGTGTCAGAGAGTGTCAATGCAGGAATCGATATGAATGATGGATTAATAATGTTTAAGGGTCTGTGTATCTTCCATTCATTTGTTTGTTGTTTTTTTATTTCTGGATTGAAGGGGATTTTGGTTTTCTTGGTACATACAATAATAAGAAATCCATGTTTTTCATCAGACTTTTATAATGTTACATTGACCTGGAAGTCAGCTATTCTCTGGTTAAGATATGTACACTGAAATACCAGAAAAACTGCTACATCCATAGCAACCCCACCTATTCACGTCACTGGTTGTGTCCGTCAGTGTGTATATAAAGTGATAGACATCTATGGAAGCTTCTGGAGCTGTTTCCACTGTGAGAATGGCAAGTTATCACGATTTTGTGATTTTAAAACGGTTTAATAGTTGGAGTTCGTGAGATGGTCGTAGCATTTCGGAGGTAGAAGCAAAGTTTGGATTTTCACATATGAGCATTTCAAGGGTGAACCGTGACTACAA
>JAOVVH010000012.1:22140648-22153374 GCA_028566435.1 Scorpiodoras heckelii
TTATCATTAACTTTGGCTTTGTGATTATGTAACTGAGTCATCACCAATTTGCCCTGCTGTGAGGGCTCTAATGTCATTGTGGGATTGCTAACTCCAGCAAAAGCATCCAGATTTTCCCCTACAGAAACTACGCTACTCTCACTGTCCCTAACCCTCCCTAGAGTCTGGAATGCACACCTCTACTGCTGCAATCTTCTCCATCAGAGCTTACTATGAAACACTTTATTATTGTTAGCAATGGAGGAAGAATGACTAAACATGCTGTACTCTACATGTTGAACAAGCTGAAAGTTTGCCATGTTAAATGTACCTTAGTCTAACCTTCATGGAGATTTTTTTTTAGAGAGGTCCAATGTGGATGGCCTCCTCCTGCTGTCTTTAGACAAGAAACAAAAGAAATCAAAAGAAAAGAGATCTTCAAGAAAATCAAAATATGCAACGAAAGAAATGACAGCACAAAATTACTGATGGAAAAAAGAAAAGAAAAACATTAAAGTTTAAAATGCAGACATTTGCAAGACACCATGGCAAATGATTTGAAAACGATGTAAGTTAGCTCTTTGCTTACTTGAAGTAATACCTGAAAACTTAATGCATACTGGCAGAGCAGAAATGTTTTATTTCCCAATACTGATGCTTAACAATACCATGACTTCATGACTTGCCAAGTATTTCATTGGAGCGCCACTTAAGTGCAGTATGAACAAATCCAACAAACCAAGTCAAAATTGCAGCCTAAAAATGCATATTTAAATTTCTCTATTGTGTACAATTAATCACTTTATAGTTTAATTGTTAAAAGCCATGACAAGCTGCATGACAAACTGCAATCTAACTCTATGTTTACAAACCTTTCCAGTGGAGCAAGCATGCAAACATAAGGCTGTTTGTTGAAGGCTCTAAAAATTCTCCATTTTACCAGCAAATTCTACAGGACAGTGATAAAAGAACTGCTGAAGCAGAAAACAGTTGATGTTTTAGGCTGTATGGGTCTGCAGACTTTAATCCAGTAGGACCTTAAGTATGTAAGAAACCTCCCAACATCACTGAGATAAAAATCCATCCAAGTTGATATGCTTCAACTACTCCCATCACGTTTAGGTCAGATTTATGTAGAAATCACCAAACCTTCTAACAGCACTGTAAAATAAAACTAGCAAAGGAAATGAAGTTTCTTCCACAGTTAAACCCAGTTCTGTAATGTTAGGACATGATCTAATCTGAAATCCATAGCAGATATGAAGCATCATGTCCAGAACTCATTCAATCCATTTTAATCTGTTTCCCAACTCATGTGTTTGTTTTTTGTTTTCAGAAAGATTTAATGTTTAATGTTTAATAATGAATGGAATAAACTTGTTTCAAGAGGTAACTGAATGCTCTACTGACAGGTACACTCATGAGAATGTAATGTCCACCAGATCAAACATGGAGTTTCATGTGGATTTTCATGGGAAATTTATGGTTTGGAGTTTTTCATTGGATCTGTTTCATTGGACGGTTTTTAGCTTTCCGGTGCTTGGACTACTAATTACAAAGATCAGTTCTGAGCTTCTGTAAGTCAAATACATCAGGCACTGCTTTCAAATGGGTGCGTTTCAGTGGGCTTTCATGTGTTGCCCATAATTTCTTGGAATTGTATCATCAGACGTTTTCTGGAACCATGGGCCCAAAGGAAACTGCACAGAATTGTGACTCATGAACGCCAATGTGGCTCTATAAATATTAAAATAAGTTTTCAATAATCTTTAATTATATTCAAAGAAATGACATATTTTCAAGTCTGAGGAGACCAAGTAGACTAACACAATTACAGTATTTTTAGTTCCAGTCCATTTGTAATCTAATGTATGATAAATACCTTTACCATAGTGGTTTAGTTCTTTCACCATTCTGTGAAGGTGGTCAGTTTGTTGTTCTACACTTTCTTCAGTTCTGTCTCGATTTGAGCCGACACAGTGGAAATTACCGGTGTGTGCTTGTCATCTTTCCCACAGCAGCGCTTCCTGATGAGTTTATAAAGAGCAACAAGTGGAATAGCAAGAGCAGGAACTCCAGAAAGGATGAAGATGATGGCATTGATCCACCCAGGGTAGTCCAGAACCTCTAAATTGGGGAAATTTGTCTGTTAAGATATAAAGAAAAAAATGTTTGTGTTACTAAAGGCGAATCAGTGTCAGTTTCTCTAATGAAGAAGAAGCCTTTATTTGTCACATATACATTACAGCTAGGCTTAGAGTGCAAGGTCAGCCATGATACAGCACTCTGGAGCAGACAACCTGCTTAATTGCCATGCTCAGGGGCCCAACAGTGGCAGCTTGGCAGTGCTGGGGTTGAACTGCCAACCTTTGGATCAGTAACCCAGAGCATTAACCACTGAGCCACCACTGCCCCACACCTGTAATAAGATTCTTAATTATTTACAGTTGAGGTCAGAAGTTTATATAAACTCATCATGGACATGAATGTCATGACAATATCAGGATTTCAATGATTTCTTTGAACTGTTCTTCAAAGAGAGGCTCGTGAGGGAATGACTGTTTATAGCTGCTATACCTGCTATATATGTGAGAGAACAGGAATTAACTAATTTCATTAATGTTTCACAACATGAAATAACAGACACTGAACATGAGCAGCATTAAAAGAGGACACATGGAAGACAACAGTCTGTATATGTTTAACTGTAAAAGCCTCAGGATTGGGAGGACAGCCGTACCGATTCAGGGTTCCAGGCGATGTAGGTGAGCTCTGAGCTGGCAGTGGAGACCAGGTAGAAGATGAAGATAACGAGAACGATGAGAGGACTGATCACTCTCCATGTAGCTTGCCAGAAGAAATTGGGTTTGTGGCCGATCATGAACTTGATGTCTTCATTGAACCTGTTCAATGAGCAATAAATAAAATAAAAAGTTCAGCTGGAGTTTTTAAAGCAGTAGACACTGATCAAAGCACAAGCCAAAAGTGTATGATTTAAAAAAGTATTTTATTTGGAATTTACTTCAAGTACTTAAGCACTTTCTTTATTTTCATATTTATATATTACTTTAGGTTTAATGTCTGTCACTGTATACTTTAACTTACCTTAAACTTCTTTACTACTTGAATGTACTGTACATCTACTACACGTATGGAAAGTGAATATGAAATATATATATATATATATATAGCCTGTTTCACATAAGACAGACACTAGCAGCTAAAAGGTGTAGCTTGACTACCAACACAACAACAAATCAGTTCAGTTTAAACTTTACACATTCTTTCTGTTTTAAATTGTTTCACTATAACATACTTTGTGCCGAATCTTCAGATAGTGAACAGAAACAATATTTTGCCAGTTAGCATCCTACAGTGCAAAAATTATGCTAAAAGATAAGATGTGACAGATTTTATAATCTAAACAGAACAAAGTACAGCTAACTCTTTATCTTTAGCATATACAGAGTAATAAAACAGACTGATCAAGGACATGTTGAAGTTCAACCTGGTTTAGCCTGTGACTAGCAACATGATGCTAATAAAGATGGACATGCTAGTACAACTAGCATGATCGTCTGTTTCTAACTAGAATACATACTTCATTACACTACTTCAATGGTTTTTCTTTCTTTCTTTCTTTCTTTCTTAAAACTCCAATCTAAAGTCTAATCTGGTGATGCTACACTTGTAAGATGTTGTGTAAAGTGTGCTGTAATATCTGAGCCTGACCTGTCTATTCCGTAGATGTAAGCCACAGAGACCATCTCACAGAAGGCGATGATGAGTAAGGGAATGGAGCCAGCAAATCCGTCGAACAGAGCGAGCCAGTATTCACCAGAGCGTTGTGTGAAGATCAGAGCAACAGCAAAAGACACCAAACAAACAATTCCTGAAATTCAGATACAGTCTGTGTTTACCATCTATAAATCATAGATTGGACATTTACAAATACTTTCTTATTGAAAAGGTGGTAAAATGTGGTCTTATCATACAGATGATGTTTGTATTGTGTATGATGAAGGTGGAGTTAAATACCTTCTAAAACGTTCTCAGCTCAGTGTGGTGTTTTGCTAAGAAGGAAGGGAACCATTGTATGTGTATGGCTGGGTGCATTAGCTAGCTAGATGGTTAGCTTTATTGTTGGTAAATGAATGTGTGATGCAGCTCTAAAGAGTATTTACCTGTTTAGGATATGAGGTGAGTTTTACACATAATTTATATATTTTAAATATTTTAATATTTTATATTTTCAAATGTGATTTTCTCACATGAATAATTCTTCTTTTACAAAAGGTCACATATTCATATGATGTCACTTTTGTAAGGTAGAGAATTTGTAGAAATGATTGCTAAATAATATTAGCCTCAAGTCCTCTTTCCTTTAAAAATTTGTAGTAAAATAGACATCTGGTACCTGTTAGGACCTCTTTAGGCCATCTCTTAGGGAAGATGTTCAGATCCTGCAGAGGCACCACGACCCCCTCAATGCTGCCAAACATAGTGGAAAGTCCAAGACAGAAGAGCATGATGAAGAACAACACTGCCCACAGAGGAGAAATGGGCATCTTGGTGATGGCCTCTGTGAACACAATGAAGGCCAGACCAGTACCTTCTACTCCCTGGTGGAACACGGAGTATGATGTTGATGTTACCCATAAAGCAAGATGCTAAGTGAACTGTGAAACTTGTTTTAAGTCTAATAAGAAGACATTTCACCAATCCAAGTTCATAGAAAATCAAGAAGTGTTCTGTGGGATATTAGATCAGATTGTTAAATTTGGACTAAAGGCCTCAGTGGACTTCATGCAGAAATGATGTCTGTAAGTGTTGTGGGAATATGGAATCATATTACAAGCTAATATTCTGTTACACTCACTATGATTTCATATTGACCATTGTCTATGAGTACTGCAATACTGCAGGATGCAGTAATAAATATTTCTGCCAGTTTCCATGGCTACAGGCAGAATACCACCTGGTGCAAAGTGCCAACAGCATGAACTATGGAGAAGCAGGAGTTTACAGGGTTGGTGCTTTGGCCAGCTGCTATGTGCCCATAAACTGAGGTCTGAAGGATTTAAAAGTGGGGCCTACTGTGCCATGGGGTCTCACCTGGCTGAGGAGATCCTGCATATTACAGGTCTTAAGATCAAGCTTCTGAATTACTGATGGTGATGTGCTGTTAAGAAACTGTAGGACTTCATCGTAGTTACTCTGTGTGATGTTTCCCTCTGGAAGGTTTAATGTATTCAGGAGGGCCAAAATGTTTCTGTTGACAACACAGAGAACCATAGAGAGGTTTGGTTTTGTTGAAATTACTAATGTTTAGACATTTACTGAGCCTTCAAAATATCTTGAAGAACATATTCCCACTCCACAACCAAGAGCTGGAGGTTGAGATTTAGTTCAGATTTAAACCAGGAAAGGATATAACAACATACCCATTGAGACAGTCCTCAAACTTCTCCATGGCTCGGAAGCCGATGATGGAGTAGATGACAATGGCAGAATAAACTGATGTGAGTCCATTGATGATGGAGATGATGACAGCATCCTGTTCACAGTTGTTACTAATAAAAGCACAGTTTACACATGGGACTGTAACACAAAAGTACGTCTGATGTATCCTTATTATTTGCTGAAAGATTTACTCACTGTATGGGGTTGTAGCTGGAGAAGGAGATGAGTCCTCCAAAAGCAAGAGAGAAAGAGTAGAACACTTGGGCTCCAGCATCCAGCCATGTGCTGGGATTCGCTAATTCGTTTAACTGCATAAAATCAAATGGGTTCAGTAAAATCAACAGGTGAAATTAAAGTGTTTGCCAGAAGTAAATTCTTAATGTAACCTTGGATTAAATCGGCTTAATCTGGTGGCCCCACTGGTGATGCTAATACAAAGGGTTGAGATATTTTCTGATTTGAAACTTCCTGCTACCTCTTTCATGCCACTTCAACAGTCTGAGGTCAGATAAAACCTGACTTATAAAAACTGTCTAATAAGAATGTCCAGAAAGATTCTGGATTGTGCTTTGGTTCATTTATAAGTGCATATAGGATTCAGTGTTTTAATTCATCATTAGTAGCATTAAGTTGTAGTGCAAGTACAAAGCATGTTTAAATGGCTTTAAGGATTGTTCATGGGGGGGGGAGGTTTAAAATATGTAACATATCTGTATAAAGTTGGGAGCTTTCAGAATGACATTCATGATGTATTACCTTAGCTTTATTTCTAACCCTATCTGCACTTCAATCAATCAAAATATTTGAGCCCAGGTCCAGGATTATTCCTCATTAGGAGGGTTCCGTCCAATCTGCCAGATATTCACCAAAGATGCTTTATGCTAAATGCTTTAGACTTTACAATTACATCTTCATTGCTTTCTTTTTTTCTTTTTGCATTGGAGCTTAGCTTTACTTCATGTAAAAGGTTCATTTAGTCTCTGAACTGAAAAAACAACCTGCCCTGACTACCAAGAGAATATAATTCTTTCACATTATTTCAGGGAGCATCAGAAAGCCCAAGATCAGGCTTTTAGGAATCAGAGTGCTCACATCTGGAGTGAAGAGGTACTTGATACCATCCACAGAGCCTTTGAGAGTCAGTCCTCGAATCAGGAAGATAGTGAGCACAACGTACGGCAGCGTGGACGTGATGTAAACAGCCTGGAAAAGACAAGAAGCCAGTGAGAAAAGGGTGTTTAGACATTTGTGAAAATATCTGGCATTTAAACCATACAGTGAGTCATGCTTAACTTTGGAACTTGTGACTAAGCTTGCATTATGAATGACGGTTTACTGCAAACGTCAGTTTTATGGTAATGGAAGATAAAGCACATAAACCTACTGAGTGGTTATAAAACAAACTTGGACATTGACCTGAGACACACCTTGCTTATCGTCCCTGTCAGAGTGGCTGTCATGGCAGATAGGAATTGATTTACAGTGTCAGGCCAGATTTTCGTTGGGTTAAATGACAATAAAATTTGGCTTACCTTTCCGGTGGTTTCAATGCCTCGGATGCAGCAGACCCATAGAACTGTCCATGCTGTGATCAGAGAGAGAACCATCCACCACTGCAACCCACCTGATTCCTCTATGTTATTCGAGATATTCAGAGTTTCTCTGTACCAGAAATAATCCACAGAAGAACTGCGGGCGCATTCAGACACCACGTCTATTGGGGGAGACAGAGATCTAGAAGTTATTTGACTTTTTCTCTCCAGTCTTGAGAAACATGCTCTAGATGAAAAGTCCAGTCAGTTTGATGTACTACAACGTACTACCAGATTAACACACTGACATAAATAAATCTGATAGAAGTGTTGACTATGGCCTTAAAGACCACAAACAAAATATGAGATAATTTATATTTTCTTAACTGGGTAAGAAGGGTGTCTGTAATAAACAAGCAAACAAATAAAATCCAAGACAGTACCTGTTCTGTTTTCATTTATGGGACATTGACTCCATGGCAGTGGATCCTGGAAGGAGTTGAAAAAGTACCACATGACCCAGGCTATGATGGTGTTGTAGTACATTCCAACCATACAGGACACTAGCATGGATGCTGTACCTGTAGAGAACAAATTAGTTTAAATTTACAGATGCACATCCAACACCCTGAGAGCTCAATGTCTTCTCGATGTTGACTGTCCACTGTATGATAGTTTTGTCCTGATTTTGCTTTTGCAGACAAAAATATCATATCATTAAATAATGCTTTCTTCATGAGTTAAAATCAGCATCTCAGAACGTATAGTGTGATGTGATTTAATGTCACTGTGACCAAAGACAGCTGAACATGAAGTTGACAAAGTGTCAGTGTAAGTGCTGTATTTCTCATCTTAAATGAGTCAATGTGGAAAGTAAACATTTTTTCAATTTTTCCTAAATTTTCTGCCTTAATTTAGTTGTGTCCAATTCGCACCCACCAGGATTTCACCCATGTCATACGACAGCCACCAGTCAGGGAGGGTGAGGCTATCACATGTTTCCTCTAAGACACGTGGTGCCAGCCACCACCTCTTTTTGAACTGCTGCTCATGCAACGTCTGGGAGCAGTGTAACACACTCAGAGGAAAGAGCTCCCGCCCACCTTCTGTATACATGACCTCACAGACACCCGTGATTGGCCAGTGTCACTTTAATTTACATGGGAGAGAGTGTATGCTGCCCCTCCCATGCTGAGGGCATGACCAATTTTGCTCTCTCAACTCCCAGCTATGGGCATTTTTTGTCCATTTTTAATATCTATTTTTCAAATATTCCAGATCTCTGATTGCTTCTAGTCAGGTACTAATTGCTTGAACTGTGCCACAACCAGCAGGGACATTTTGAAGCCATCTTGCAAGCTGAGAACTGGCGGATGGTCCATCAACTGCTATGAGTCATCACCTCTCTGAGCCCCCCAAAGCTTGTTAAAATAACCTCCACCGATGAGCTCTTTGAGCATGGGGTAGTTGCATGAGATTGGCAAGAAGAGTAATGAGTGATGCAACTCCTCTCCTTGCTATCATGGGATGCCCAGCTCACTGTCCAGAAGCTAATGCAGCTGGATTATCCCATTGTGAAAAGGGTTGTAATCAGATCTCTATTTACCAAAGCCTGAAACAATGTGAGGCTTTGGGAAGTACACATTTGGTGAAGGTGAAGTCACACTTCAATCCTGGGCACAAAAATATAGTAGAGAGGCAAGGGTGGAGCCTAGCCCAGCACAGGCTGCAGAGATTATGCCAGGACTGGGAATGTTAGTGTCATATCAGTGGGACACTGAGCGTAGGGTTGGCCCTCACCCCTTTTTCTGTGGGGCAGATTACCCTAGGGAATTTCCATGTGGAGCAGATGTGTTATGAGACCCTGAAGAATGCCTTTGATCAAGTAAGAGTAATTGATGTCCAGTGAATCCAACCTAATTTTGAATTCACCCATCCGGTTTATTTTTCAGACTGCATGAGGGCATCACTTTGTGCTAGTCACAGTGGACTATGCAATGCAATACTTGGACATTATGCCTCTTCACAACATCTCAGAATGCAGTATTGTGGAGGCACACTTCTGTGTAACTCCCAGGTTAGGATCCCGGAATTAAATTCAATATGTCCTTGACCTGTGAGCAAAACTCCACACTCTGGGACAAATAACAACAGGAGAATTTGCTGTAGGTGCAAGAATAACAGGCCTGCCTGTATAAAGGACCCCCTTGGTTTTGTTAGATCACAAACATTGAAGTCTGAATTGCTTGCAAAATGGCAAAGACCCTTTGAGACAACTCAGAGAAATCAACTATGAGATCTGGCAAATGAATAGAGGTGTGGCACTTCAGATATACCACCTCAGCCTTCTTAAACTGTGGACAGAGGAGGTTCTGCTTGGTACACCTTGTTTAAATCCATACAGTGGTTTACAGGAAAGGTAAGTCCAAAATGTGCAGCTCAATTCACCCCATGTGGAAACCACCTCTTGTTGTCCCAGAGAACACAGGTTGCCCAGTTAAAAAAGAAGATTTCTGATGTGTTTTTACTATACTTGGTTGCATGGATATCATAGAACACCACATTGAGACTCCTCCAGGTGTGGTTGTACACATCTGCCCATATCAATTTCCCTTGAAACACAAAAAATGTGGTTCAAGGGGAGCTCAACAATTTTGGGATAATTAAAGAGTCCCATAGTGAGCAGAGCAACCCAGTGATTTTGGTGCCCAAAAATCAACAGGACAGTCCACTTCTGTGTGAACTTTAGAAAAGTCAATATGATGTCTAAATTTGAAGCACATCCGATGCCTCACATTGATAAACCGCTTGCTTGGCTAGGTGTGGCTCACTTTTATTTGACACTGGATTTATCCAAGGGGTATTCACAGATTCTGACATCATCATTTACAGTAATGACTGCCAGTGGCATTTAAAACATCTGAGAGTTGTTCTGATGTTCTTGAGATGGGTGGCACTCACAGTTAGCCCAAAGTAGTGTGCAACTGGGTGGATGAAAGGCTGGCTATTATAGGCAAACTGTAATTAATTTTTCAGATGTTACCAGCTGACTGAGTGGCAGATCCAGTCCAGTGGGTGGACTTTCTGTCAGGTTAGAGCAGTTCTATGTGGATTCACCTGACTTTTCTCAGGTCAGTCAGAGGGTATGGGGGTGTTTTTCCTAGGTGGTGAAGGGCTGTACATCAGCTGGAAGTCCTCAGTGAGAGAGTCAAACTATTGCATGAAGGACTGCCTGGCAATCAAATAGGGGGTTCTTACCCTCCAGTACCTTCTTATGCCTCCACCACATGAAAGATGCCTACATGTGCATCACTCTTTAGTATCTGGCATTTCAACCATTCAAGTTTGAGGCGGTCCATGGATTGGGCATGCAGATAGGTGCAGTCAGCTGAAGGCCAGGCAGCTTCCTGGCCTGAGATTGGTTGTGGGGGTATGTGGCAGTGGGGGTGTTTTCGAGCAGCTGCTGTGAATGGAGAAAAGCAGCTTGAACCTACAGGAAAAGCATGGTGATTATCATCTGTGGCTCATTATCAACAATACATTTAGTTATGGACATTAAAGAGCCATTTTGTGTTCCCAAAGTCTGTTTCCAGAGCCTCTCTGTCATTCACCCACACCAGGGTTCTACAGCATCCTGCCACCTAAATTACCCAACTTTGTCCTGTAAGTGTATGATTCCAGAGGCTACACTCACCAATTCCCGATAAATATGGATTGATGGACCTCCAAACTCCGACACTTCCCTTCCTTAATCTCTGTCCAATGGCGAACTCCAGATGTAGGAGAGGAATTCCCTCCAGGACCAACAGCAGGAGGAACGGGATCATGAATGCTCCTGCACACACATAAGGATTTTTTTGGTATTGTTTTTGGTATTCTTACTATCCTTACAATTTTTGTGACTATGAGAAGTTTGTGCAGGATAATTGTATCGTTTAATGATGTTAAATAGAATAAGGCAAGGAAAAGCTTTATTAGGATGTTAACATAATGTCAATCTTATGAGACTTTAGCTCATAAAGTGTAAAACATGAGCATCAGCATTTTATAAAGCCTCACATATTATATGTAACTTATCTACACTATAAATTCCACACCATGAACCTGGAGTATAAGGGGAAGTTAATTTAAAACTGCAGGGACTAATTTAGAGCTGAGGCATGGATGTAAGTTACAGTAATGCAGCTTTGTAATTAACTTGTGGTCTGTTAATTATTAATGCGTGCTAGTCTCACAGTCAATTCCACGATGTTATAAAACATCATTGCTAATTGGCTTTGCTAATTTTATGCATGGAAGTATTTCTACCATGATGATGATGCTGATGCTGATGCTTCTTTCCATTTGCAATTAATATCTACTTCTCAGTTTTGTGCAAGTTACATATGACCCAGTAAAGTGACAAATCCAAGTGATTGGCATGAATGATTCCTCAGACTAATCCTATGGTTCTTGTGGTCTGATGATTCTTCAGTTCCCTGCTGAACACATGAACACACTAAATTCCAGTGTATTCATGTGTTGTGTAGGTGTATGTTCATACATGTGTTCAGAATGTAACTTTCAGATAGTGCTGATTAATGACCACATCTAAGACACATTACTGTGCTAATCACTTCTTTTGGTTCAGCCTACTGGACATTAGATTAAGTGCAATGTGGCCTGTTCCATAAAGAGACTACACCTTCCCCTGTAAAAACAAAATCCTGTAAAAACCCAAAGTGCTCCACAATGGTCCACATAATGTATATGATCACTGGTATGTCAATATTTAACCATTATTCTACATACAAACCATATATATGAACCATAAATGTGCTCGTAATGGAAGAACTTGCTCCCTAAGGTTGAGGTGGATGTTCTATATTTATAACTAAAAGTACAATGAAGGGCACTCATAAAAAATGGTTCCATCTAGTATCTTTGAGCCCCTGGAGAACCATGCAGAATCCTACAACAGGCTTTTCCTTTCAGAAAGGGCTCTTTCGGGAATTCTTACCCACTGAGAAAAAAACTGAGGAACTTGAAACTATATAATATCACCAGGATACTGGAACCATGGCACAGTCAGAGGGTTTCACAATCAAAAAATGTTCCTTAGAACCTGGAACCCTAAACCATTCAAAGAACCACTGAGGGACCCAAGACTCTTTAGAATTACCATGACAGTCAAAACCATCATATCAAGTCAGGAATTTTATCAAGCATGAATCTTAAGACCATTCCAACCCCCTCAACCCAATGATGACAGGTCCTACCTCCACCATGGCTTTGACACAGGTAAGGGAACCTCCAGACGTTCCCCAGTCCCACACAAAACCCCACACAGGTGAGCATATACTGAGCTTTATTATCCCACTGAGGACGGTCTCCAGCCTGGGCCTTCTCCATGTCCTCCAGCTGAGCATGGGAGGGGATTCGCTCCTCCAAACCCGGGTTCGGCAGCTTCAGCTTCAGCTTCATTCCTGCTCTTCGGGGAACCACCACAGTCTATGTATACAATGTGTGTGTGACAGCTAGAATGAAGACACCTGTCTGTGTTCTCCAAATGAGTGCTGCTCCATTAATAGTGACCTTCAGCACTTGTTGAACTCTGTGTTATCTGTGGATCCATATGGGCGAATGAGATAGTGTCTGCTCAGCAAGATAAATTTACATCCCATGTGAAGACCCCTTACTCTCTCTCTCTCTCTCTCTCTCTCTCTCTCTCACACACACACACACACACACACACACACACACACACACACAC
>JAOVVH010000012.1:22176931-22191143 GCA_028566435.1 Scorpiodoras heckelii
CAGAGTTCAGAAGCATGCACAGTTAATGGCTTTGTGCAAGGGCACAACAGTGATTCTTTGGCAGTCCTGGTATTTGACATTGCAACCTTCCTCTAGTTTCTAACATTGATATCTGAGCTACAATTGACCCAAAAAAGAAGCCATTCTAGGACATATCAAGCACAGGATACAAATTCCATCAAAACAAGAAACCGTATTCCCACCTTATGCCCAGTGTCCTTAGAAAAGTCCCTGGGTCCACCCTGGAGTCCCTGAAGGCCCTGACCAGGATAAAGCAATCTCTTTTGGTACAAATGTGCAATTCAAGGACTGAAGGAAGAGCTGGTGTCCCACTTTGTTTCTCTGATAAAACTTACCCCCAAAAAGGGCTGTAAACTGCCCACAGTCTTGCCTTGACTACTACTTTCTTTCAGCATCATAACACATTGTATATGTTCAGCATTTGGCAAAGACATTTTTAGAGTGCAACTTACAGAAATTATGGGCGACACAGTGGTGCAGTGGGTAGCGCCGTCGCCTCACAGCAAGAAGGTCCTGGGTTCAATCCCCAGGTGGAGTGGTCTAGGTCTTTTCTGTGTGGAGTCTGCATGTCCTTTTCTACCATGTGGCTAAAGTAAAGAGTCTCTGTAAGACAGACTGACCAGAGGAACTAGATCAGTACTGAATATGGGGTAGGGACTGAGTCATCAGAAAGCAAGGAGACTGGGTGAAATCAGGAGCTCAGTCTTCAGCAGAAGGGCCAGTTCAATGAGAACTAGTGGTGCAGAGTCACCAGGAGACTGATGGTAACAGAATGGGTTTTTTCAGGAGCTGGAATTGGCAGAGCAGCTGCAAGAGGACCTGAGATGAAGATTTACTGTCATTCTGTAAAATAATCTAATAATAATTGTATTGTTATCAAATCATTCCATTGCTTGAGAGTGATCACAGACATTCACACAAATCTACATACAATAAAAATACACTGTTGTTCTGAAGAATATATGAATTCCTCTCCAGGTGGATTTTGACTTGCTGCAGGAGAATTTGGCACAGATGGAACTCCGCTGGAAAGCATCATGGGAAAATCTGAAGCTGATAGCCAAGCATGAGATAAAACCAACACTCAAGCAGAAGTTGACTGACTTCCTAAAGGATTGTGCAGAGAGGATTATCATACTGAAAACTGTACATCACCGCATTATCAACCGGTAACACATGCAGACACACATGCACACACACTTATAGATACCATATGTTCGCAGAGCACTCTGAGTAATACACACGCTTGTGTGTTACACTCTGAACTAAACACTTCAGAATAAATTTCCACCATCAAGGCATCTAAACATAGCACAGAAAGTAAGGAAATTAGTGTTTGTTAGATTATTTCTTTGTTATAACTATACTACTTGGCAATAAATCTTATACAGTTGGAAAGCCTGTTAATTTCCCTTTGAAATGGTGCCACATTTGTAAGGAACATGCATTTGTGGGATGAGCAGTAGACCTGAGTATGTAGGTTGCACCCATGAAAAATTTGCCAAATCTTCTCTGCCAATGCCAAACAGCTTATTTTGCTGTTGCTCTTGACACTTGTTTTGAGCTTCTGACTTGCGACAAATGCTGGTTGAAGAATGGGATGCCATCCCACAGCAGTGTGTGACCAGGCTGGTGACCAGCATGAGGAGAAGGTGCCAGGCTGTTGTGGCTGTGTATTGTTGTGGTTCTTCCACACGCTACTGAGGCTCCTGTTTGTTAAACGAATAAATTGTTAAATTGCCAGTATGTCTTGTTTCTTCAAACTTCAATCATCCAATCCACCAAACACCAAATGAGTCAATGGCAGAATAAGCTGTTTGGCATTAGCGGAGAGGATTTGGCAAATTTTTCATGGGCGTAGCCCACATACTCAGCTCTGCTGCTTATCACCAAAAACAAAAAACACCAGTTAGACATGAATTCCTGAATTGGCTTCCAGACTCTTTTTGAATATGTCCGATTACAAGGTACTAGGTAATTTGTAAATTATCTTTGCTGCAGGTTCCACACATTCCTGATGTTTCTTGGTCATCCAGAATCTGGAATTCGTGAGATTAGCGTTCATCGGTTCTGCAAAATCATTAGTGAATTTGCACTAGAGTACCGAACCACACGAGAAAGAATACTCCAGCAAAAACAGAAACGAGCTGATCATCGTGAAAGGAACAAAACACGTGGCAAGATGATCATGGACATCAATGCTATGGTGAGTGACATTAACCTGATGTTCCTGTGACCATTGCTTTATTTTTCAACATATTACCTGTATTGTGGACTTAAGTCACATGACTTCGACTCAACTTGGACTCAAGTCACACATTTGTTGACTTTCATCTCAAAAAACAAAACAAAAAAAAACCTTGCAACTTGACCTTGACATAAACGACTTGTGACTTCACTTTGACTCAAGTCCTTTTTTTAATTTTATAATCGAAAGTCTTGCTGCAGATCAAAGTTCAAGTTCATTTTAAAAATGATTTGTACTACTGTGCTATAATACTTGTTTTTTAAAGTTCTGCATATTGCACAATGATCATTCAGGGGTTAAATTTAAGAAGACACTTGGACCCAGACATTCGTTCATGTCCAGGCTTTTATTTCCTTCATTTAAGTTCCATTCGAGGGCAAAATATGCATAAAAAATTACAATAAAAACAAAAAAAATGCCTATTATTTTTGGGGTTTGCAATGTGTACATGAATATTGCGTGTATGGATTTAGTCATGCTCTACACTTATTGATTTACCAACTCATTGACTAACTTACTACAAAAGTTAGGAGCAGATCTATAAAAGTATCCAGGTGCTACACAGCATTTTCCAATAGGTGCACTTAGGCGTTTCCAAATGTCCTCCAAACATCTCCAAACATCTCCAAATGCACAAAAAGAAGTCTGTCTCTATACATCCAGTGTGTGTTTTCATTTGTCTTGTATCACAGAACAGAGAAATCTGAGTCCAGAAGCTTCCCTGCAGGAAAGAAAAGATAACACAAGATGAGAAAAAACAAACAGACTCAGTGTCGCAACCATTATGATGCACAGCTTGTTCTTACTTTCCTAGGGCTGAATTTAGCAAGCACTACACAAACTAAATAAGATATAATCATATAATCATATTCATAATCAAAATGGAGTATATAAAATTATTATATAAAATATTATAGCATACTGCTATTTTGAAAGAATTTTACAATAGATTTTATGTAACATGTGTTTCATTAAAAATATCAGGACCCACATGTTACTTTGTTTGAACTTTAAACTTTAAATGGCCGCCACGTGACATCACAAAGGTTGTTTAAAGGGAACGCTAGCATTTGTACTGCCATTACATAATCTGCTGATGAATAAATGCTGGAAAACATAATATTATGTAATTTTCCATGCACAAATGTGAATTTAAATGTATTTAGACTATTTACATGTAGAGGAAACATCAGTTTCATGCACGAATGCCTCCTCAGCCAAAGTAAATCTCTTCTCATCGTGGTTTCCAGAAGTGTTTAAGATTAACTACAACAAATCAAAATAAACACACAGAATCGAAGCGTAAACACACACTTATGCACAATAGCTCCCCAGGGCGCATTCACACTCTGGACTCTTCCAGGTAGCAGTACCCACCTGCAGGGTTTCACAACTGAGTCCTCAGGGTGAGAATGATTGTCTAAGAAAGGTGTCAATCACTTCTGGAAGAAAGGACTGAAACTTCCTTTGATAGGACAGGGTTGAACACAAACATGAGCCAGTACTCATGCCATTGGTGCAAAATGCCTTCAGTCATGAAAAGAGTCAGTATTGAGCCAATAAAAACTATAGAATCTAAGAAGGAACATCCTTAGCCTTAGATCTGTATGTGAAACTTCCTTTTTGTAGTCGCTAAGAGTTTGAGAATATCGCATAATGTTTATGGCAGAAACATGATTTTTATGCAGTGGTAAGCAAGAAAATAAACAACTTTACTGACATCAGATAAACTGTTCAGCGGTTTTATGTCTTTGCCTTGATGGTAAATACATATTGTATGACAAAATCTGAAATAATAATGAACATTTAATATGTTTAAATTGCTAATCATGTGGAGTAGGCGTGCCCCATATGTAAACACTAGAGGCGTACCCAGTTTATTTAGTTAATTTAGTATGTGATTTATGGCAAACAATTAAATGTAGATGGCTAAAAATCGATATACACATAGATGTACTAGTACTAATAAATTTTTGTTGCAATTTTGGATTGTGTTTTAAGAATATGCGACGCTTACAGCAAAAAGATTTTGCATGTGCAGAGTGGGTGCTTCTGCAGAAAGGAGTTGTAAGCAGTTAATCAACTATTCTTTTTCCCCCAAAAAAAACCCAATAGATTTTCAGCAAAATCAGCATACAGTATATTTTCATTTCCAAGTTCAACATACATCCAGTCAGAGAGCCAGTCAACTTACAATAGACAAAGAAAAAGTTGAAATGCCGCTCCTTTCAAAAGAATTACAACATGTAGAACCTGTCGTTTAAGAATATCAGACACAAAAGCAACAACTTTACATTTTGTTTGGCATTTGAACTTGCACAAAGCAAATCCCCAAGGCAAAGCCAAATTAAACTTAGACAGTACATTTAAACTGAGTGGTGTACTTAGGTGAATGGTGAAAATAGTGTACACTTCATGTCCTATAAAATTGAGCTAAAATAAAAAGTTTTTTTGTCATAGATATTGTGTCAACAGTGTGGAGGGATTGTAAAAAGAAGCCATTTTCCACCCTTTTAGCTCTTTTAACAGAACGCTTTATTAAAACAACGAACACGGGAGAGTAAACTAAACTGTCAGCACTTCATCCAAATAAACAATACAATGGCTCTTCAGAATATCAACCAGTACTCGCTCCATAAGCCACTTGAATGTTGTAGGAGCATTACAGAGTCCGAATGGCATAACAGTGAAATGCCATAGCCCAATGCCTAGAGTAAATGCCATCTTTTCTTTAGCATCAGGCGCTACTTGCCAGTGCCCACTACATAAATCTAGCGATCTAAACCAAGGTGAGCCAGCTAAACAGTCCAACGCATCATCTATGAGAGGAATAGGGCAAGAATCTACCTTTGTTATGGCGTTCAGGTGGCTATAGTCCACACAGAACCTCCAGTCTCCTGTTTTCTTTTTCACTAGCACAACTGGAGCAGCCCATGGATGGCTCAATGACTCCTACAGCTGCCATTTCTTTAAGCCTCTGCTCAGCTATATTTCTCTTTCCTAGAGGAAGCCAATGTGCGTGCAATCGGATCGGTACGGCATTTCCGGTGTTTATGCTGTGCTGAACAAGATCAGTGTGCTTACAGTCCACTTTTGACACTGCAAAAATATCTGTGAACTGGCACAATAAGTCCCACAGCTTTTTTTTCTGTTCCGGTGAGATTTTGGAGCTGCTATGCTCCCACAGTTCATGTATAACACTCGTTTGGGCAGCAATAGCACTCACTTCCTGAGCTGGTTGGCATGCGGGTGGCTCAGAATAATGACGATTGAGCTGCTTGTGAGCTCTGCCCACAGCTTCTGGGGATCCACCCACTGCTGGTGACACTGCATGTTCAGCTCCTCCACCAACACTGACATCACCCCAAGAAAACTGCGGTGTTCTCGGCCTAGTGGTGCCGCCACTGGGCCCCGAGCTCCACCAACCACCCATGGCACTGCATGTTCAGCTCCTCCAAGGATATTAATGTCACCCAAGGGAGACCAGGGCAACACCACCAGGGAGCCCCGGGACTCTGCTGCTGTGCCGCCTTTACCAAAGTCTGTTTCACATTGCCGAACAGTAAAGCACATACTTTAATTTCTAATACAGCATCCTTATGGCAGACAAGTAATCTAGGCCAAAGATAGGCGCCAACCAGAAGTTGTGCATGCGCTTGAGGCCTCCCAATTTTATGGACAGACGCTTTTTGCCACACATATCCACCTAGGTGCCCGTGACTGTCCATATGTGCACTTCTGTTGAATGTCAGCCATCCGTATCAGCACCCTCGCTTTCAGAAAGCATGCCAGGCTGCAAAAGTGAGACAGTGGACCCTGTGTCGAAAAGTGCTTTAACTCATACTCCGTTAACCTGACAATAAAGCCATAATCCATAGAAGGAAGGGTTTGGAGGGCTGCCAGCTTCTCACTGGGCGAGCCCGCATTCTGCTCAGAGCTCGCTGCCTCTGGGCTCTAAACTGCGAAACACTGCACCGCTCTAATAGAGACACGCTCTCCCAGAATGAGCTCAATGCGTGCCACCTCCTCCAGAGCCTCTTTTAGCTAACTGGGATCTGAAAGCTGAACTTGTTGTTTTAATCCTTCCAGAGGGAGCATGTTCATGAAATGATGCCCTGGATCTGACCATGGTGTTTATCTCTGCTGCTAGCACGCTAACTCACTGCACAGCCACTGGCACTCTGGAAGCCGCTTTTTCACGGCAATAGCAGGGAGCACTCAGCCAAAACGCAGCTGAAATGTTGCGGTTAAGGCTATCAGATCACCATGCTGGTCCACGGGTAAATCCACCAGCACCTGGAGTGCTTTACCCTCCAGCATCTCATAGTATGCCTCATTTCGCTGATGTCATCCAGCTGGTAGACGCGGCTCTCTGCTTTCTGTTGCCTCCTCTGCTGTCGTTTGTTCATAAGAGTCTGGATTTCTTCAGTAAGCACTTGAAGCTCACATTCCAGACATCCCCACTTCTAATACCAATTTGGCAATGGTGTGGAGTGGTTGTAGAAAGAAGCCATTTTCCACCCTATTAGCTCTTTTACAGAATGCTTTATTAAATCAACAAAGCTAAAACAAAGGGGGAAGGGAGACTAAATTAAACTGGCAAGAAAAAATGAACAAAGGGGAAGACACACAAAAACAGAGGAGCATCCCAGGAGAAAGCTACAGCTCTGCCCTGAGCCTCCAGGAACAGCCGATCTGCCAGCAGCTCCAGTGGCAGTTGCCACAATATGCATATTGTGGCGACAGTGTGGATGGGTTTTAGAAAGAAGCCATTTTTCACCCTTTTAGCTCTTTTAACAGACCGCTTTTTTGAATAACAAAGCTTTTAAAAGGAGGAAGGGAGACTAAAATAACAGAGAAGAGGAGGAAGGGATGACACACAGCAACTCAAAACACACCCATGGTAGGCAGAAATAACTCTGTGTTCGTATAGCATTCAGGGAGAGGACGCTGACTGCTCCAAACTACCTTGCAGCAGCCAGTCTGCCTCCAGCCCTCATTGTGGGTCACCACAATATATATTTCCATTGTGTTATGAAGTTTGTCTATAAAGGGATAAACACCCATTTTAAAAAGCTTTCATGATCTATGTACATAATTACTATGCTTTAGAAATTGTTACTGACCATAATTCTGGTAAAGATTGCATGGTCTTGTTTAGGACTGGAAACTTGCCAATAAAACTATTTAACGCAGATACAAAATTTGTTAAATTACACAAACCAGCGGCGCCATCAATGAACATTCTGAAATTGACCGTTACGTTACTTGTTTTAGGCTGCATTCCAATCAAAATCAAAAATCAGCTAATTTAAATTGGTGAATCGATGCCTTTAATTAAACTCCAACTATAATCAGTATATCAGATGAACAAAAACTATTTTTTAATTTTAAAAAATGAAAAGACATTAATTATCTTTAATATTTAAAATTTTTAATATAATAAATATAATTTTTTAAATTGCGGTTTTGTATTGTTGTGTTGTACATGCAGGTCGGTATCATAGAACCATTGAAAAAGTTGTTGCCATTTATCACTGGTCTATTTTAAGAGAAACGACTGTTGGATGTTGCCTCATTATTCACTCGACTTTATTTGATTTGAAAAGTGAAATATTAAAGATGACTGACATCTTTTCATTTTTTTAAAATAAAAAAATAGTTTTTGTCTTTCGTTCATCTGATATACTGATTATAGTTGGAGTTTAATTAAAGGCATCAATTCGCCAATTAGAGTAACATGGCATGATGCAACTGAAGAGTAAGTTTATGTTCCAACCAAAACATACATGAAAAAGTTAAAATACACCACCCACAGTTCATTGACGTTTCATCACATTTATTTCAAAAGTGCCTACAGCATACAAAATGAGTCTGAACAGTGCTGTTTGTTATGCTAAATACAGCTGAGTGCTGTCTTGTAGAACACAGCCAGTGTAATCAAGGAGGCAGTCTATTGCAGGGCATTTCAAATAGAGTCGTTTTAGTAACCGAGTTCACTATTAAGAGCCCTTGGGATTCTGTACTGTGTGTAGTGTGTAGGGAGCAGGGATACAGCTTAGGGATGCTTGCGAACGGAATGCAGCCTAAAATGAGTAACGTAACGGTCAATTTCGGAAAGTTGGTGTTTTCTGATGGCACCGCTGGTTTGCGTAATTTAACTAATTTGTAATCTGCGTTAAAATTTTTAGTGGCATTTTTTTTATTGCGATTAATTTTTTAACGCGTTAACAAACGTTAATTTGACAGCACTATAAATAACACAAGAAATTCTGACAGACAATAGATATGTACAAATGAGAGTAAGTATAACCATAAATATCACTCATCACTTGTGTATATGTATCATGTGTTTAAAGATGATACACCTTTGTTTCTTTTGATGATGTGGTCCAAAAATTCAATATCGGCAAAATCCAGTACTAACAGTATGTTCAATTTAAATTTGAATCAAAGTCTAAAATTAATGTTATAAATAACCATCTCTACCTGCCCAAATTAATAGAACACTTTTAAATATCTAATAAGAAATTGCTTTCAAAATTCTATAACCTTCTGGTTGCAGAGATAATAATGTTTCACTTCCAACATCAAAATGGGAAAAAGATCTTGGAATCTCTCCTGGTACTGATTTCTGGGGCCAAATATGTAAGACCACTTTTACAATTAAAACTAATAGCAATCTCCATTATTCACAGATCATGACACAACACTAATTATATAAAATAGGACTAAGGGACAGATGCATGCTCCTACTGCGCTCTAGACACTACTATTCCCCTTGTTGTGATCATACATCAAGAGACTCCAACTCCATTAAACTACCCCCATACTTACTGCCCTTTTCATAGCAAGGAAAGCTATCTTTCAATACTGGAATACCTGGAAATCCATAAATATTATGCATTGGAAAAACCTACTCTCAACGTATATATCACTGGAAAGATGAAAAGTAACAGAAATATATGTAATCACATGTACCAAACCCATATACATACACATATAGAATACACATGTGCAGACACACCTACACAAATATACACACCCACATATACTGGAAATTTAGTCACAAATAATCTTCAAAACATTTTCAATACTTCAATACTGTACTGACAATATTCTACTTGTCCATTTGTCTTTCTGTCTAAATGTTTGTCCATGTCCATGTACACCTACACACACACACACACACACACACACACACACACACACACACACACAGTTATATACATCCCTACATATACACATCTGCACCAGCCACCTAATTTTTACCTTTCACTTTACTATTTTTTACTTTATTATTACTTATATATACAGACCCCGACTAGCGGCATAAAGCGGAAGATAATGAATGATATATATATATAAATTTATAATAAAAATAAAGTCATCCTCCAAAGAGGGGTGGGGTGGGCCCCAAAAAAGTGAAAGGAAAGTAAATATAACAGGAAGTGATTATACGGTATATTAAAGGTAAAAGAGACATCATTGTGTGTGGGTGTTTTGGCCTTATTCAATTAAAAAGCTGTAATTTTGTCAACATTTAGGGTCCACATGTGTGATTCATTTGCTGATTTGATTTTTACTTTCTGTCTCTCTCCTGTGCTCTGTAGACTGATGATGAAGAAGAGAATGGGGTACAACAGTGTGTATATGTTTCTGTGTGTATGTGTGTAAGCATTCTCTCTGAAATGTATTAACAGCCAGACAGAGTATGTGTTATAATTACATAACTTGTAATTAACACTGTTCACTAATGCATTAATAGTGACACATGAAAATGGTTTGGGTGTCACATTTCTAATGAAATATGTTGTGCATGTGCTCAGAGCATATAACTTATTGTGCTGTCTGTGTTGTTTATGATGGATTTAATAATTATAATTTAAATACAGTAATGTGTAAAAGCCTTAGGGACATGCAAAGACATGCTGTAGAGCAACGATGACTTCAAAATAATTTTATGTAAAAAAAAAAAGTACTGTAAAGAACAGTAAACAGTACTTAAACAAAGTCAATATTCGGTGTGATGACCCTTTGCTTTAAAAAATGTAGTCTTGGGTACAATTTGTGCAACTATATAAGGAAATTACAATGAAATGTAAGTTTTACTAAACATCTTGGAGAATCTGCCACAGCTGTTCTGGAGACTTTCAGTTTCACACTTGTTTTTTGCAGCAAAACCCAGCAGCCTTCATTATGGTTTTGTTTGAAACGTGTTCTGTTATGTAACATGCTGCTTTTTTTTCATTATTTATTTACTTCCATACACATTTTTATGTAACATTTCATCTTGTACTGGAACACAATGTTAGGAAATCAAAAATGTTTTGAACTGGCACAATAATGCATATAATAATTAATTCGTAAAATATAAATCTGTAAGAGTTTGCAATAAACAGAACTAGGGTGCCTAAGTCTTTTGGACATTACTGTATATATTAGTTCTGTCACGCAATAAATTTTTTAAATCAAATAAAATTTAATCAAATCAAATTTAATCAAATCAAATTGTGCATTAAAACTGCGATTAACACGCAGTTTAACGCACATTTTGATTTGTGTTGTACATGGAGGTTGGCATCGTAAGACCGTTGAAAATGTTGATGTTGTTTATCACTGGTCTATTTTAAGAGAAACGACTGTTTAATATTGCCTCATTATTCACTTGACTTTATTTGATGAGTGAAATATTAACAATGATTGATGTCTTTCGTTCATCTTAAGTTTCGTTCATCTGACGTTTCATCACATTTATTTCAAAAGTGCCTAAAATGAGTCTGAACAGTGTGGTTTATCATGTTAAATACAGTCGAGTGCTGTTATGTAGAACACAACCAATCAGCTGTCCGCTGTTGATGACGTTGCAGGGCATTTCAAATAGAGCCGTTTTAGTGACCAAGTTCCCTATGAAGTGCCCTTGGGATTCTGTACCCAGTGTGTAGGGAACAGGGATACAGATTAGGGACACTTGCGATTTGAATGCAGCCTAAAATGAGTAACGTAACAGTCAATTATGTCATCACGGATGGTGCTGCTGGTTTGCGTAATTTAACAAATTATATATATAGTTTCTAAAGCGCTTTTAACAATGGACATTGTACCAAAGCAGCTTTACAAAGACATAAAATCCAGACATAATTTATAGGTTTTATCCTTTACTGTTATCCCAAATGATATATATATATACTGTATATATATATATGTGTGTGTGTGTGTGTGTGTGTGTACTTTATCTGACAGAGAACCCTGTAATTAAAGTTTTTTTTTCAACTTAACAACAATACCTTTATTATATTTATGTAAAAGGTGCCACTTGTCTGACCAATGCCCAGTCTCACCTTATTTCTGACACTTTGCTATCTGATTCATACCATGCAAAGTTCCATACTCTAAACAGATGTTCCATGCCAATGATTCAGTTCAGAGAAGTCCATCTCCAACAACAGTTTTTTATTTCAGCTGACATTTTACTCAATTGCTCCTTGTTATTGTACAATATACATAAAATAATAACACTGTTAATACTTATTGTCTCTTAAAACCTAACACGTAGTTTTTACTGCATCAATGTATTAATGACTGTCATCCATTTAACCACTTTTTGTTACTTCTGTGTTTTTATATAAAGACGAGTCAGGTAGTTGGAAGAAGCTGCAGCAGCAGTGTCCCTACCATAAGAAAAAATGAAGTGCAGGGATTGAACCATGAGGAAGATGCAGCAGAGCATGAAAATATGAAAACAGTACTAAAGAGAAGCCGACAGGGTAGCAACACTGAGATGTGTGGAGCACCAGGACTACGCACAAGGACAAGGGCAAGACCCAGCAGAAGTAAGAAACAAATACATGCACTCATAGTCCATATGAATGCATAACTATCATGATAAATATTAACAGCTTCTGAGTTACAGGTGGTATATATGAGGCAATATTCTAAGTTACAGATGGTACAGGTGAAGCAATATTCTGAGTTACAGGTGGTGCAGGTGAGACAATATTCTGAGTAATAGATGGTACAGGTGAGGCAATATTCTGCATTACAGATGGTACAGGTGAGGAAGTAATGCCAGGTGTAAATGTAAAGGGCTGGACTATGCCACAGCCCACCACTAGGGGACCTGGGCAGCATAGTCAGCAGTCTGGGAATAAGACTACAACTCCAGCATCCACAGTGCCTAATTTGAGATAGGAATGGGGGCTGGGGGCAGTGCCTTACCACTTCCTCATTAGCAAAAGGCAGTGTGTTTATTTTTCCTCAGGCAGTTTATTGAGAGTGGTTGGGACCATCCAAGCATATAGCACCTATATTTGCCCTTCCTCTCTCCCTTTTGAGCACAACCAGCTCATGCACTGCCAACTCCATGGTAGCATGGTTAATTGAGTTCCTTTTGCCCTATCTCTTTAATTCATACTATCTCCCTTGACCATGCGTTAACTATTGAGCTGAATTACATAACGGCGATGCCAGTTCAGACACACTGGCTGTGATTGACCACCATGAGCAGTTACTGCAAGAAACAGTGCAGCAGCTTACAGCCCTAAGGCAAGCCCTAAGGCAGGGATGTCCAGTCTTATCCGAGAAGGGCCGGTGTGGGTGAAGTTTTTCTTTCCAGCCAAGTAGGAGCCACAGACAACTGATTGAGTAGATCAATTGATTCAAAACAGGTGGAATGAGGTGTGGCTCCTTCTTGACTGGAATGAAAACCTGCACCCACATTGGCCCTTTGAGGATAAGATTGGACAACCCTGCCCTGAGGGAAAAGTGTTTGGGTAGTCAACAGCCACCCATGGCTACATCAGAGCCAGTTGTCTCCCATGGGCATTCCCAAGTAACCCAAGCTGCAACCACGAAAAGGCATGCATGGGATCCTGAACACTGTCACGGGTTCCCCCTCAGTGCTCACTGGTGCTCAAGCAACAGCATTCCGGGTTTCCCATGCAGCAGTCCAGGCTGGCATTCATGGTGTCTCTTCTCACAGGCCTCGCCTTGGCCTCCCCAAAGGGTGCCAGCGAGCTCACATTTGCAGAGGCCCTGCAACGGACATTTTATAATATCTTGTTATAAGAGACTTGTTTTTGGAACCCTGTTGGGGCTAACAGAGTATGGCAGAGTATGTAATTGATTCTCAAACCTTGGTCACAGAGAGCACATGGAAGTAGGAAGCGCTAGTGGCTGAATTCCAGAAACACCTGAGTGAACAGCTCAAAAATGAGTTAGCTGTGGGTGACCCCTGTCCCAGCTTGCCAAGCTCCATGAGTTGTGTATTAAAATAGATTCCTGGAGTAGAATAGTCAACAAGCTTGTGAATGTGGGGCACAGCCCCAAGGGCCACCCATTCCCTGGAATGGAGACACCATCTCCAACTGGTCTGCAGCAGTTGACAGTCAGACAGAGCCCATGCAGCTTGTGGGCATGGATGTGTAGTGTCCTGATCAGCCACCCTCTAGGCCTCCATGGAAGAAACAGTGGGGCAAGGACTGGGGCGTGGAGTCAGTCCTAAGCCAAATCGGCCTCCGTCTCCATCTATGCCAGGCCCTGTGCAGCCATGAGGCCTGCCTGGTAACAAAGCCAGCTGACCAAAGAGCCCAGGTCCCCCAAGAAGCTCCCAACCTCTCCAGGGTTTCAGAAAAATGTTGGGACCTTGGGGAGGTGTTCACTAAGGAAAAGGCCCAGGTGTTACCCACACCAGGCCTATGTCTGTGCCATTAACCTCCTTCCAGATATGACACCCACCAGGGGGAGGTTATTCTCTCTACCACCCCCAGAGTGAGAGGCCATGGACAGGTACATGAGGAAATCCATGGACCTGGGGTTTATCTGTCCTTCCTCCTCACCAGCAGGCACAGGCTTCTTCTTTGTAGGGAAGATGGCGTCGCGACCACACCGCGAGGCTCGGCGTCTCACCAGTTTCAATAATATAATACTTATTTACTTAACTAT
>JAOVVH010000012.1:22191243-22201945 GCA_028566435.1 Scorpiodoras heckelii
AGGGAAATGAAATTTCGTTTCAGTATGTGCTTGCATGTATTTGAAATGACAATAAATTGCATCTCTCTCTCTCTCTCTCTCTCAGGCAGTTTATTGAGAGTGTGTCTTTGAGACCATCCCAGTATACAGCTACTGTCTTTGCCCTTACTCTCTCTCTCTTGATCTAAACCATTCTCTGAATTTGGGTCCTCCATTCACTATCCTGTAACAGTAAATGGCAGAAGTGAAGGAAGATTCTGAGATTGTACAGGTGAGGTGATATTCTGAGTTACAGATGGTACAGGTGAGGCAGTGTTCCCAAGTGCAAATGGTACAAGTGAAGGAAGTTTCTGGGTCAAGATTTCAAAGTGCAGATTGTATAAGTCATGATTTTACAGAGAATTAAATAAAATCTCTATATTCTTTTTTTTAACGTACCAGTGAAATATTTGTGTTACATCCAGGTCATTCTGCATTAGCAGCAGCAAATGAAGATGGCATGACAGATGATGCAGCTGACGAGATCATGGAACGAATAGTACGTTCAGCTACACAGAATTCACAAGATCGCACCCAACTACATGAAAGGAGACGCTCACGTGCCAACCGTAAATCACGTATGTTACATATTTACATCTCAGCCAACCACAATTTACAAGTGAAAAAATGTCTGTATGAGCAAAACAGAGTTGAAGTAAAACCACATTCTACATTACACTTGATTAACCTGTCTCATTCTCTTTTTCTTTCTAAGTGAGGAGATCATTAAAGAATGATTGGACCCCAGAGGAGGCACAAGCTCTGGGTTTGGAAGCCTCTGTGATGCAGGTGTAAAGATATGTTTTATGTTTTTAAGTTCATGGTTGCAAATCACTAGAAGCCTTTTTGGGTTATATTACATATTTATTTTGTGTATAATGTTCCTGTAGCATCAGTGCTGTTTCTGTGTGGTATTTTTATAGTATTTCTTGTTTGTTTTTTGGAATTGCTGTTGGGATTTCTGTTTGTAAACTTATAATTTTTTTTCTTTTGTAGTGATGGACTCAGTGACATCATTGAGCGAATGCAGAATGTCTCAGCAGAAACAGCAAAGCAAGCCAGACTGTACTGTTATTTGCATTTACATTACATTAATGGTATTTGGTAGACACCCTTATCTAGAGTGATTTATATTTATCTCATTTAAAAAACTGAGAAGTTGACGGTTAAGGGAATTGTTAAAGGGCCCAACAGTGGCATCTTGGTGGTGCTGCAATTTGAACTCACGATCTTCCAAACAGTAGGCCAGTGTCTTAACCGCTGAGCTACCACTGCCACTTGCACAAAAAAATCTCTTCTCTAAACTTTTTTTAAAGAACTTTTTTTTTGTTTTTAGGCGTTTTCATTATTCTGAATTCACGAACAAGTGTCCTGAAAACACTAGAAAGTGTTCAATATTAAAACTCAGGGAAAGTAATGAAATGACCATTACAATGCCTGAGGGGCCTCATTCGAGCGTAAATGGCAGAGGGTGCATTAAAATGACTATTGAAACATCAACAGCTTCTTTTTCACTCTGTCATTTGTGGGCTTTACCCAGTGCCTTTCATTAATAAGTTTAATGTCCAGTTTATTTTTTATGCTTATATTATTTCACTGCTTATTTTTATCAAGCACAGGATCTTCTTGCAGTGAGGCAACAGTGCTAACCACTACACCACCGTGCTGCCATAGGCAAAACAGATGGCAGAAATTCATACACAAAAGGTCCATAAATGCTCAGAAGTCTCTCAAACTGGTGCAAGGAGGGCAAGGGAGGCAAAAACCATGCTCTGGCTTGAAAATCTGCAAAAAGTCACAAAAAACGGAGTGAGAAGCAAAATAGAGAAAAAGGACAGAGTACAAAAAACATAGGCAAATATAGAGCAAAAAGAAAGCAGAAAAGTACTTATCTTTGAAGCAAAATAGGGCAGAACAATTGATGTGGAGGGTCAGGAATTAAAGTTGATCCGCGCTGGGCTTTGTTTTCTCTCCCCTTTTATAGTGCTCAGTGCAGATCCCGGGCTGATTGCGGTAATGGCCGTCAGGAGTGGCTCGTTGACTTCCGGGATTGAGATTTGTAGTTTGTGGCTGTAGTTCTATTTCGGGGCGCATTTGGCACCCTCTTGTGGCAGAGTACGTGACAGAGCCCCCCTCAAAGGGGCTAACTCCGGGAGCCCTAATTCTCTTCTTGGGTCGTCCAGGCTTGCGTGGGGCTGGCTTGTGAGGGTATCTGGCTTGGAAGTCTTGAATGAGGAGGGGATCCAGGATGTTGTTTGCCGCCACCCAGGAGTTCTCCTCGGTGCTCCCTCCCAGGCTACCAGGTACTGAATCTGTCCTTGATGTTTTCTAGAATTGTCTGTATCTGACCTGGGCTTTGCTTCAGTGGGGGTAGTTTGGCCTTCCTCTCCGGCCATTGGTCATGACTTGACAGGCTTGAGTCAGCTCACGTGGAACGTGTTGTGGCATCTGAACCCTGTAAGAGACGCCATTAAAGTTTTTAATAATGGGAAATGGACCGATATAACTGGGACTGATTTTTTGTTTTCCATAGGGTTGCCAAAAGCTTTGATGGAGACCCAAACCTGATCTCCAAGTTGATATGAGGGAGTGGTTCCCCTCTTTCGATCAGCCACTCTTTTCATCTGTGTTATGGCCTTTAATAATTGCTGGTGGGTGAGAGCCCAGACTCTTCTCTGAAACCATTGATTGACGCTGGGAGTATCTGTGGGCGTAGCATTCCAAGGGTATAATGGGGGCTGGTGACCTAGGGTAACTTCGAACGGGGTGAGACCTGTGGCAGAGTGACTGATAGAGTTTTGGGCGTACTCTGCCCAGGGAAGATAGCGGGCCCAGTCCTGGGGTCGGTGCTGGCAGAAGAGACATAGAAACTTTGTTAGCTCTTGGTTAACGCATTCAGCTTGGCCATTGGCTTGGGGATGATAACCACAGGCAAGACTTACAGTGATGCAGAGTTTCTCCATGAAGGCGTCCCATTTTCATGAGGTAAATTGGACCCCTCGGTTGCTGACGATATCCTCTGGCAGGCCAAAGTAGCGGATCACCTGCTGGAAGTGGATTTCAGCTGTCTCTAGGGCAGTGGGGAGACCTGAGAGAGGGATAACCTGGACGCCCTTTGAGAACCAGTCCACAATTACAAGTATGGTCATGAGGCCTTTTGACTGCGGCAAATCAGTTAGAAAGTCTATGGAGAGGTGCAACCAAGGTCTCTCAGGAATGGGCAGGGGATGGAGCTTACCTGCCAGCAGAGTTCGAGGGACCTTGGCTTCCAACGTGTGCCAGGGTGTCCTGTCCCGGGTGTGACTTGAGCCCAGGTTATTAGGGCCCCCCGTAGGCAGGGAGGCACAAATAGTTTGTCAGGGGACACTGAGTGTTACCTCATGCGGCTTAGTGGTTTTGGATCTTGTTGTCTAACTCCCAGACTATGGCTTGGAGAAAGCGGGACTCAGGCAGGATAGACTCTGGCTTGGAGGGTTCGGAGTGTTGCTCAAACTTTCGTGATAGGGCATTGGCCTTTCCATTCTTGGCACTGGGCCTGTAAGACAGAACAAAGTTAAACCTTGAGAAAAACAAGGACCAACGTGCCTGGCGCGAATTGAGTCTCTTGGCTACCTTGAGATACTCTAATTTTTGGGATCCATATATATCATTATGGGATGTTTGGCTACCTCCAGCCAGTGTCTCCACTCTTCTAATGCCATCTTGATGGCTAGAAGCTCTCGGTCCCCTACATCATAGTTCCTCTCTGCCGGGGACAGCTTCCTTGAAAAGTAGGCAATGGGGAATGGCTGGGCTGCCCTGACATTGGGACATCACTGCCCCCACGCCCTGGCGGGAGGCGTCGACCTCGAGCACAAATGGCAGCTCTGGGTCTTGTTGTTTAAGAACGGGAGCTGTGGTAAAGGCCTTTTGTAGGTTGGCAAAAGCTTGTTCCGCTGTGTGGTTCCATTTTAAGGTCTTGTGTGAGGGGTGATGCTGGCGAAAATTACAGATAAACCATCTATAAAAATTGGCGAAGCCCAGGAAGCTGCGTAGTTCTCTCACCTTGCAGGGACGTTCCCATTGGGTCACTGCCTCCTCTTTCTGACAGTTCATGGCCACCCCTTCTGGTCCTATGAGATAGCCCAGGAACTCGACACGTGACTGGTGGAACTGGCATTTCTCTCTTTTGACGTAGAGGTGGTTCTGGAGTAGATGTTGAAGAACTGAGTGCACCTGCTTGACGTGAGTATCCAGGTCTGGTGAAAAAAACTAAATATCATCAATGTAAACAGTCATGCATTTCCCTAGAAGATCTCTGAAGACATCGTTGACCAAGTGTTGAAAGACGATTGAAGCCGAGGCTAGCCCATACGGCATAACTAAGTATTCGTAGTGGGCCGTGGTGGTGCTGAAGGCCGTCTTCGACTCATCCCCTTTTCTAATTTGGACCAAATTATACACGCTCCTGAGGTCTAGCTTCATGAAAATCCTTGCTTGGCAGAGCTGTTCCAAGACGGAAGGGACGAGAGGAAGTGGATAAGGGTATCTAACTGACACCTTGTTTAGCCCCCGATAATCTATACAGGGACGGAGGCCTCCCCCTTTCTTCTCCACAAAGAAGAAGCCAGCTGAAGCAGGGGATGAGGAGTGCCGTATGTAGCCAAGTTTGAGGGCCTCCTGACTGTACTCTTCCATGGCTTTTTGCTCCGGCAAGGAGAGGGCATACACCTTGTTGCGTGGTGGAGTACATCTGGGTAGGAGTTCGATGGCACAATTGTAGGGCCAATGTGGGGGTAGGCCTTTGGCCTTCTTCTTATCGAATATAGTTGAGAGATCCTGGTACACAGATGGCACATGAACTTGAACAGAACTATCTGGGCTCTCTACCTGGGTCGTGCATATGGATTGGGCTTGTAATTCAAGACAGTTTTGAAAACAATAAGTGGACCATTGCTGAATCTCCCCTCGTCCCCAGGAGATGGCAGGATTCGCATCCAATCGATGCCTAAAATGTTTTGGTGACTCGATTAGCATGAACGAGATGCTTTCTTCATGGAGCATGCTGACTCTCATCTTGACAGGGACAGTCTGGTGAGCCCCATCCAGGGCCTTGACTTTGAAAGGGGACAGGAGCATGCATGTGGGAATGCCGGCTGCCTCTACCGTCGTCCGTTCCATGAAGCTGGCAGCAGCTCCTGAATCAATCAATGCAGAGAGAGAGAGACAACACGGGTCTGAAAGGTTATCTGTATGGGCTCAGTAAATTCTGGTGGTGCAGAAAGAACTCCTCTTAGTCACACCACCGGCGCAGTTCGTAGAGTCAGGCCTGTTGAAAAATTGTCACACAGAGTGGCCTTCCTCCCCACAGTAAAAACAAAGGTGGAGTGTGGTTTGTCTCCTCCTCTCCTGGGGTGTCAGGTGCAGTGGGCCCAGGACCATGGGCTGGGGACTTTCTGGCGGGGTCGCGGGCTGTTCGGTGGCTGGCCTGGACCGTAGGAGATTGTCCAGTATGATGGCCATAGAGATGAGGGTGTCCAACATTATGTTGACGTCACGGCATTCCAATTCTCTCTGGAAGTCGGTCCGTAGTCCTCGACGAACATGGAATTCAGGGCTGGCTCGTTCCAATCTTTTTCAGCAGCTAGGGTCCTGAACTCCAGGGTTATGCCACCCTTCGGTTACCCTGCAACAGAGTTAGTAGCCGCTCTCCAGCCCCACGGCCATTGACGGAGTGGTCAGAAACTTGACGAAACTTGGTCACAATATTTTCATAAGTGTGAGTGTCCCCACCTGAATGATGTCATGTAGCGGTGGCCCATTGCTATTTTTTGCTAAGTATAGGTTGCACTGGAGGAGGAAACCCTTACACCCATCGGGCTGCCCACCATACCTTTCCAGCAATGCCCCGGGCACATGTGATTTAGCCATGTGGGAGGCTTCCTCATGCTGTTTAATTGCTTCTCAATGATGCAGGGTGGTGCAAACCTCCTCCAGCTGATGCGTGCTGTGCAGTAAGGCTTGCTGCAAGCTGTCTGCTGACTCCATTGTGCGGCGGATCAACCTGTAATGATCCCACACAAACTAGAGGAGTCAAATGCAATATATTTATTGTACGCAGATGGTGACAAACAGCAATATGTAAACAAAAGACAGCACAGGGCGTGGAAAAGAAAAAGGCAAAACCAGACGGGACACAAAAGGTCCATAAACGCTCAGAAGTGTCTCAAACTGGTCTAAGGAGGGCAAGGGAGGCAAAAACCATGCTCTGGCTTGAAAACTGCAAAAAGACACAAAAAACAAAAAACGGAATGAGAAGCAAAAAGTACAAAGTACAAAAATCATAGGCAAATATAGAGCAAAAAACAAAGCAGGAAAATACTTGACTTTGAAGCAAAAAAAGGGCAGAACAATTGACATAGATGGTCAGGAATTAAAGTTAATCCACGCTGGGCTTTGTTTTCTCTCCCCTTTTATAGTGCTCAGCGCGGATCCTGGGCTGATTATGGTAATGGCCGTCAGGAGTGGCTCATTGACTTCCGGGATTGAGATTTGTAGTTCGTGGCTGTAGTTCTATTTCGGGGCGCATTTGGCGCCCTCTCATGGCAGAGGACGTGACATATATATGAAGTGTAATTTAATTGTTGATATTACATTTTACTTCAAATTATTCTGGTAAAAATAATAGCATTAATATTTTGGTTTTGTACAAAATTTTTAAATGCCCTTCTTTAATACTGTTATATAGTATGTTTGTAATTTCTATGTATTATGTGCTGATGTATCTTATACACTGTATTTTAATTTAATGAAGACATTTTACAAAAACCTTGCAAAGTAATAAACATACAGTTGTGCTTTACATTTACACACTGCACTTCATATGATCTACAGTGCATGACTTTTTTATTTATAAAAATAAAAAGAAGTATTTTTCTGCAGCTGAGGCTGTATTTTGCTTTAATGGATTAAAGCAATAATATCTTCATTTTAATTTCTAGACTAGAAAAAAAATCACACCATACCTACCTGAGCAAACTTTTGGTATTTTATGATGTGCCATGCCTGCTTTAATCATAAAGTGCAAGGTATTACTGTTCAGGAGTTTAATGTACTGTGTCTAACAGAAACATGGATTAAACCAAAAAAATATATAGCATTAAATGACTTTAGTCCTCTGGGGTACAGTTACATACATCAGCCTCGACTAACTTTTAGAGTTGGAGGCATTGCAGTTATTTATAATGATAATGTAAGCATCTCACAAAAACATGAACATAAATTCAATGCCTTTGAAATTGTGGTGTTTCCACTGAAGAAGTTTCTTATGCCGAAATATTTTCTTTATTTGCATAAAGAAATGAAGAATTGTCTGCAGAGAATCATGTCTTTTCTCAAGGTTCAGGATTATTTATAATGTCAATCCACACCCCTTTTCCTTGGCTTTGCTGGTCTTGACCAATAGGATTTCTTGCTCCACTTATGAAGTACTGAATGGACTGTCCGCTAAACCAATGGAAATTGTTTTCCTGCTCATGACGCCATGAATGCAATAGCCAATTAGGAGCATTCTCTGCTTCAATGTGCCCTGCTTCTTCTGCCTGAAGAAACACAGCTATTAATTATTAACCATAAAACTGCTTGTCTTGTGAGGTTTTTTTTTAAAGGACTGTGATCATATCTTGTTCTGGCATAGCCTTTTGAAGGATTGTGATCTTATCTTGTTCCAGCCTAGCATTAGGGACAAAAGTGTGCAAAGCAGAAAATACAACTAGATGTAGAAATATGTCATATCTTAGATGTTTTGTAAGAAAGATACACTGCATAATCATAATAATAATCCTGTGAAGAATAGTGACCAAAGGCCCACATATAACACAATATTTTTAAATTTTTAAAATATTTTAAATACTTTTTCCTACACATGTATGATTTTAGGACGGCACAGTGGTGTAGTGGTTAGCACTGTCGCCTAACAGCAAGATGATCCAGCCCCCCCGTGACCCCGACTAGCGGGATAAAGCGGAAGATAATGAATGAATGTATGATTTTTATGTTACTACATTATTCATCAAGAAATGCATATTAAATTGATGTCCCAGGGCTCCCGAGTGGCGCAACAGCAATGCGGTCGCCACTCGATCATCCAGAGATCGCTAGTTCGAATCCGGGTGATGCTATAGCTGCCCATAGCTGGGAGCTCAGAGAGCAAAATTGGCCATGCTCTCAGGGTGGAGGGGCAGCAGACACTCTCTCCCATGTCAATCAGAGCGACACTGTCCAGTCGGGGGTCTGTGGGCTCATGCATACAGAAGGTGGATGGGAGCGTTTTCCTCCGAGTGCGTTACACCGCTCATGGAAGTTGCAAGAGCAACAGCTCCAAAAAATGCGGCGGCCTGCGTCTCATGTTTCGGAGGAAGCATGTACGATAGCTTCGCCCTCCCTGACTGGCAGCTCATCGTGTGACATGGGGGAATACTTAAAGGTGGGAATTGGACACACTAAATTAGGGAGAAAATTGGGGAAAAATTCCTAAAAAATAAAATAAAATAATTGATGTCCCACAGAGCCAGACAAATGTTTTATTTAAGAATAATTAACCAGGGTTGATTCACATAGTCTACAAATCCAGTCTACAAATCCACTCCACATGAATTCCTTCTCCATGACATTTGAATGCAAAGCTATGTGGCAGGTACTACTGGTCGAAGTGCAGTGGACCATGATCAGCGCATGACTTATGAAGATACCTTTCCATGTTTCCTTTAGCTGTGTGGATGCCCGGGCCAGATATCTTGCATTCTCTTACACCTGAAGTCAGTTTCAAGGTGAGGGCTCCAGTCCCAACAGGCCTTGTTTCTCTTCATTGGAGCAGAATGATATATAAGTGCCCAGTGGCACTCTTGTCAATGATGCACGAATGTCTATGCAGGACATAGGAGAACCTTCAGAACTTGATGAAGTCCATGATCCTTCAGACACCTGTTATGTGGACAAACACTAAGGTACACTGATACACTTTCATTCAGCAGTTAAAGTGGAAGCAAATTTTAAATTGTGCAATAAGGTGGGACTATCTATGGTTCAAAATCTCACAATTGTGAAAAATACAAATCTCAGTGGATCCAGATTTTTCTCTAGAACTCACTGGGCACTGGGATGAATATTGGATGGGTCACTAGTCCATTATAAAGGCATCACGCAAACTCACACCCATACTCACAAGCCACACACTTTCACACATAGAGTCAGGCATTCAGATTTCTATAGATACTGTGACATTGTTTGGGTGGGGTCACGCGAAGAAGCCATTTTAATTAATGGATTAATGGTTTTAGGCAAACATAATTTGATAATTCAACAGCCCTGTGGTATAAAAGTAATCAAATGCTCCAGCTAGAGGCAATATGGTATTCAAATTTTATTACTTAGTGATGCAAAAATTTGAAAATCCTGGTGCTAAACCAGGGAGTCAGTCTAATGTGCATGTTGTGAACTGACTCTATTAACTATCCTGTTGTATGAGAGCATTTTACACTCACTCCAGAGGTGTAGCACATCTAAATGATACTCCTTATAAGGGCTGAGCTGGTGGTATTTATGGTAGAGATAACCAACACAGTGCCCTTGGGAAGGATCAACATGGGTCTTGCATAATCTAAAGACTACGTAGTTTTAACCGCAAATGTAAGATTACTGGCTGTGGTTCGTATTTACAGCTCTGGTAGGCCTAAATGCTACAGTTTTCCCAAAAACCAGTCTTATGTGACAATTTTTATTGCTTCCATCTAAATGTACTACAGCATTCACTACATAACCAATTAATAACATGTTTCTATAAGAACAATAGAAGTTGTATTCAATGTAAGAAACTATGATTTTTACAGTGTAAGATTAGTTCAGGAATTTGCTTACTTGGACATATCAGAAATCAGACTGTAAAAGGTCATTAAGCAAGGCATCATTAAAATATATAATGTTACAACTCGCGTTCGATCAAGCAGTTCAAGGTCATCTCACTCCTAAGTGTGGAGGGCAAGATTTTTTTCACCATTGTCTCCCGGCGCTTGACTGAGTTCCTGATGAGAAATGCCTACATCCGCACCTCTGTGCTGAAGGGAGGAGTCCCAAGGGTGCCAGGATGCTTAGAACACACAGGCATGGCTACCCAGCTAATCAGGGAAGCAAGAGAGGGCAAAGGAGATCTTGCAGTTCTGTGGCTGGATCTTGCAAATGCCTATGGCTCAATCCCACACAAGCTGGTGGAAACTGCACTCAACCGGCACCACGTTCCAGTTATCAGAGACCTCATCCTGGACTATTACAGCTGTTTCAGTCTGAGACTCACCAATGGAGCATTAACACTGATTCTGTTCTCCTTAGCCATGAATATGCTGGTGAAGTCAGCAGAGGTAGAGTGCAGAGGACCCCTTACAAAGTCAGGTGCCCGTCAGAACCCTGTAAGAGCATTCATGGATGACCTCACAGTGACCACAACATTAGTACCAGGTTGCAGGTGGATCCTAAAAGGCTTTGAGCAACTCATCAGCTGGGCAAGGATGGAGTTCAAGTCAGCAAAATCTAGGGCACTGGTACTGAGGAAGGGGAAGGTGACTGACAAGTTTTGCTTTTCTGTGGGAGGCATTTCAATTCCATCAGTCACAGAGAAGCCTGTCAAGAGCTTGGGCAAGATGTTCGACAGCAC
>JAOVVH010000015.1:247428-258514 GCA_028566435.1 Scorpiodoras heckelii
ACAAGGCACAGCTGTTAACTGAAAGCCATTCCAGGTGACTACCTCATAAAGCTGACTGAGAAAATGTCAAGATGTGCGAAGCTGTAATCTAGGCAAGAGGTGCCTACTGTGAAGAATCTAAAATATAAAACATATTCTGGTTTGTTTAACACTCTTTTTGTTTACAGAATAATTCCATATGTATTTCTTCATAGTTTGGATGATTTTAATATTAATCTACAATGCAGAAAATTTTTAAATAATGAAAAACCACGGAATTAATGGTGTGTACAATCTTTTTACTGGTACTGTATGCTGCCGTCAAAACAAAGTCTTTTCCCATGAAAATGCCAGGCCTCATTCTGTATGAGTTACAACAGTGCTGCTTTACAGACATAGAGTGCATGCTTGGCTGGCCTGCCTGCAGTCCAGAGCCATCTCCTACTGTATGGAAAATGCATGCTGCATCATGAAGAGCAGCATCAGACAATGGTGACCATGGACTGTTGAGCAGCTCAAGTCTTGTATACAGCAGGAATGGGGCGAAAATTACACTTGCAAAACTGTAACAATTGGTATCTTCAAATCCCAAATGATTAAAAAGTATAATTAAAAGAAAATGTGATATGACCCAGTGGAAAACATGCCTCTGTCCCAACATTTTGTGAGTGTGTTTCAGGCATCAGTTTCTAAATTTGTTTACATATAACAACTAGAATTAAGTTTGTCGTTGAAAACACTAAAAATCTTTTCTTTGACCTTTTGCATGTTAAATAAAGGTTCAAGTGAATTAACAAATTGAAGATTTTGGTTTTTATTACATTTTTAGAAAGCGTCCCAACCTTGTGAAAATGGGGTTGGTAGATCATGTATCATATGGATACAGAATTTATGTAAGTATGGTCGAGAATCTACGTTTTGATATGTGTAATGAGGTCATTAATATACTATGACGCAGCACACTTCCAGGAAATCGGTAAATATGCGGTAGTGTATGCCGTCATTCAGCATAATGGTATTTAGGCATTCATGACCTGGGTGGAAAGGGTACTAAAACATTCTGTTCAAGTAAAAGTTCTATTATATTGATGAAATTTTACTTAAGTATGCCTATACTGTAGTTAACATCATATTCCTATTAAAGGGATAGTTCAGTTTTTTTTTAAGTGGGGTTGCATGAGGTACTTACGTGGAGTCAGTGTATTACCTGCAGTAGAGAGCACTCAGCACTCATTAAGTTGGTGATACATTAATCTGGTGATATTGCCGGAGGTGCGAGGGCCCGCCTTCGCCTCTTGCGGCTATATTTTATTTTGGTACCTTGCTGTAAAGGGACAAGGTAAACAGGTACCATCATCATGCACTGAGACGCAGACACTGTGGAAAGGATTGTTTTTAGACTGAGAATCGCTGACTTTCGAGAAAACAGCAAAACCCATCAGTATGCCTTCTACGCAGGATGTCGCGAGATTACGACGCAATGACGACATACAACCTTGGCCAATAAAATTACGCGTTTTCGCCTCCGGTGTCACGGACACAGGCTAGCTGAAAGGGTTAGGTTTATTTTAGACCCGGTTGAGACGAGGTAGCCATAGCTTTATATATTTATAAACAGTAATAAAAACCTAGAATTTCTTATTTTATAAGTGCTTAAGATATTTTTGATCAAGGAAACAGTTTCGTCTGAAAGTTGATACAAAACGAGTCGATAAAATCTAACAAGGAGGGCAGAAGATACCATACCGGCAAACAAAGAAACCCTTTCTCAGAGAAGCACATCCTGAACACTCGTTAGTTATGAGTCATGTGGCCGTTGAAAATGCACACGGTCTAGACCAGCAGGTAAGTCTGAATAATTTAAGGTGTTTTATATTTAACAGTGGATATTTGGCGGAGTTTGAAGTGAAGTAAACGTTGCTTGTGTCTGTTAGCCTGTGCTAACCGGCGCTATCTCTCTAACTGCGTGTCGTAATTTGCTAGCTAAAATGGTGGCTGATTGTGTAGAAGGAGGTAATGGTGATGATGGCGGCAGAACAGACTGCATACTTCAGTCGTCTGCTTGTTTTGACCAACAGTTAACCTACCGGTTACTCTTGCGCCAGATTTGTTTTTGTTAAACAGCCAGTACGAGATAAAAATTCATTTCGTCACGTCTGTCGCCGTATTCGATTTTTTTTGTGGATTGTTAACTCCTGGTTTGCGTTGATGCGGTGCCGTCTCAGCCATTAGCTAACACAGCTAGCACAGCTAGCTACAGGTAACGTGGCACACTACACATTAAGCACTCACTGGTATTTAAACCCAGAATCAGTGTGTATTAGACAGTTACACCGATTTAGGTAGACTAGTTCATGCTTTGTATATAATTATGAAGTTACAAATGCCTGTAAATTTTAACTTGTATGTTCATTATGTAGCTAAAGATGAAACTTTCTAACTGGTCCAAAGTGCTTACATACGAGACAGCTTCCATACATGTTAAGTAAATTACTGAACTGTATAAACGTGCCTGTTAGTTTCGCTTTGTTACACGTTTTTAAATCCCTTTATTACGGTTCAGTCGTACGGAGCGTCTGCAATAAGAATCAGTATCAGTAGTGTCTGAGCTGAGCCACATGTGCCGTCAGTGCTTTCTGATCAGTTAGACTTGAGAAATTAACGCCACTGTGGTACATTTTAATTATTTATGTGGGCTAGTTAACTGACTAGCCCTCTAACAAGTCATACACCTTCCAGCCTTATGATATAGGATAACTGAAACGTTTTAACGTTTTATCTTAGTAATGTATGTGATGGAAAAAAGGTCACTTCTAGCCGGAAGTGTTGTGGTAGTATAAGGAAATCCATGAGAGGATGCTGTGATATGGCCCATTGTGAAGGAGCCTGGTTTATACATGCTAACACCAGCATCATTGTTCCCACACCTGCCTGTCTACATTGGAGTCATTTCTAAATAAATGCAAATTCCAAGATTATCAGTTCAATCAATTGTGTTTAAGTACAAGTTAATGGGAGGTGAATCTGCTTTGCTGAGGCCTGGAAGAAGACTCAAACTGTCACCCTCAGCTAAGAGAAAATTGGTTCAGATGCCAGGAACAACCATGAACCACCAAGGCACTGGCCTAGCATGAAACAGAAGCTACTGGAACACCAGTCTCACTGTCTACAGCCAAGCAAGTTTTATTCATTGCATGGGTTGAGAGGCTGTCCTCTAAGAAGGAGCGCCTGCATCAAAATCAGCACATTTGCAGCTGAAGTTATGGCCTCCTGAAGGAAAGTTTTATGGCCAGAAGATACAAAATTTGAGTTGTTTGGCCACAGTAATCAGAGGTATCCTCGGAGGAGTAATAGTGAGGCATTCAACCCTAAGTATATTGTACCATCTGGAAAGCATGGCTTTGGTAGCATCATTCTTTTGCAGCCAATGGAACTGGTACCTTGCAAAAAAGTGTATGGAAAAATGAAAAGGAAGGATTCTTCAGAATAACCCCAAACCATCTGCTGGATGGTTGAAACTTGGAGATAATTAGGCGTTTCAGCAGGACACTGACCCCAGATGCATCAAAGCTAGTTGTTTAATGAATAAGGCAGGTTAGTGTTAAGCTTTTGCAGTGGATGTCCAAAAGTCCTGACGTATTGAAAATATGTGGAATGTGCTTAAAAGTCAGGTCTGTGCCAGGAAACCCAATAATTTAACCAATGTAACTGAACTCTAATTTTGCCAAGAAGAGTGGTCAAATATCTAACCAGAATTCTGTAAGTACAATTTTGGCCATGTGTTGATTTCAGAAAACCCAAATAACAAAATAACAGAATAACAGCTGTGCACCAAAACTTTTTTTTTCAGTTAAAGATGTATGTTGTACACTCATTCTGTCCCAGAAAAAGAAAAGTACAAAGAAATCATTGAAAGCCCAGTTTTGCCATGGCATTCCATGGAAGTACATGTAAACTTCCGACTGCAACTTTAAATGAGATGTTCACTAGGTGGTACACCAGGGCAAAAACATCTCTACCTGTTAGATTTCCAATATGAACTGTAAAATGTTTAGAAAGTTCCTGTGCAGCAGTGTTAATCACACCCGCCAGCTCTGTCTTGCCTAAAATTTTTAAGAAACTAAAAACTCATGCCTTACATTTAAAAAGATTTACTAATCTAGGAAACCGAAAAGGCACATAAAACTTTGTGTGTTTGAAGGCTGCATAAGCTGTTTTTAAAGTTCAAACATTAATTTTAATAGGAAAACCAGGTTATTACTCAGTAACAGTCAAGAATAGTATGTAATTTTGAATTGAGACAATGCTGTTTGTTTATAATATTTTTGCTGAATTAAGCTAGTACAATGTGTCAGGATAGTTAAACAGATTTTGAATATATAGCTTATTCACTTAAATGTGGCTTGTGTGAATGTGACTCTCAAGAATATTTCAAAATTTTAGCATACAAAACCTGTCTTTTGATATTTCCAATGTTAATTTGTAGAATCAATTGATGAAACAAAAATTTCCAGGTTTCTTGTTGATTTGGAAATTAAGTGACCCCACATGGGATTGCAAGCCATAATTTGAGAATCCCTGCCTTGGTGCATTAATTTAAAAGAAAATAATTCGTTTATACTTTCCTGCCCATGAAATGTAGTATTATGTGAGATAGCTGTTAGTTGCCACATATTATATTATTATATTGACATAACAATAGCACACAAACTTGGATAAAGAGTTGTGTGTGACTGTTATTAGTATTGTTTAGTTTCTCCATGTGTCTGATTGCACAGTGCTGTCTTTCCTCTTCTGTTCAACAAAATGTTTCCACTTTCAGATTGCTGCCCTAGACTTGAAATCTGATGCCCAGGGAGGAGGTACTGGGAGTGAGTATTCATTTCTGCCTGATTGGTTTGTGGTATTGTTAATAAAACCAGAAATTAATATTCTTTTAAGAACAACTGTTCAGTTTTGTCACCAACAGTATTAAGGTTGTTAAAATAAATTTTGATAAGTATTTGTTGACTACCTTGATTTTATGAATAAATTGTATAAGCCAGCTCAAAATCATGGTTTTTGTGCTTTAGATGCATTGAAAAAAATCCAGTGTTGCGTGCATTTAGCTTTTATTCCATAAGAAGGCTAAAATATTTGCTGAATTGCTCTTTAGCCTAAAAGGCTATTATATTGGTTTCAGTTTTTTCATGATATACATGACTTAAGAGAATGGAATATGCTGAATATGTAGTTTTCTAATAAATAGTATGCATGCTGATTAACTTGATAATATTAGGCAAACATAATGTTACATGTCATTTTGGAAGCAGTGAAACTCACCCCAGTGCAGTGCTAACTTCATCACTCAGTTTAGTCATAAGCTAGTTACAAGTAACATCAGCCACTGCCCTCTTGGTAGTTGTGTATGACTGCGTTTGTGCTGCTTAAGTGGCAGTGTAAGTGTGCATATAATGTATACATGGAGTTAACCAAAGCCATGTTGGTTAAATTTTTTATGGATTCAGGCCATGTTAGTGAATAGCTTGTAAACTAGCTCGTCTTTCTAGACCCCACATGTCTTTCAACAAGGAAAAACATTGCACAAAAGCCTTCTGCAAAATCCTTTGCAGTGTTATGAAATGGTATGAGAAAATTATGGCTGTAGCATTGATTAAAATTAGCCTGAAATTGAATAAAGCTTGACTGAAATGAAACCAAAAACAAAATGTGAAAATGTAAATGACTAAAGCTATGACTAACTTAAAATTTGTCATAATTAACACTAATTACCAAGGGGTCTAAGGTAGGAGAATGGTTGCAGTGAAAATGGTTGGAATTTCACAAGGGTCAGATGATTTGCTATGATCAGGTTCGCCAGTGCATTAGCCCACAAGTTGCCAACTTGCAGAGGGTTCTACAGGGCTGGGAGCCTTGCATTGGACATTAAAGAAGCTTTTTAAATGCATTTCTTTATATTTTTGTTATTTTAACAAAAGTTGTTTGTTACCAGGGCGTTACATTCCACCTCATTTAAGGAACAAAGAGGCTACCAAGAATGGTAAGTCATATTTCTCATTACTGTTTATCAAAGCTCATGTTAATAGAGCTAACGATAACCCAGTGTAGAATACTTATCTTAAGAAGTGACAAATGGTTCGACTTGGTGAACGTGGTTTCTGTGACTGTCACAAGATGAACGCTTTGCTTTGACTTCTACTTCACATAGACAGGCGGTTGGAAGGGCCTGATGCAGTCAAGTAGCCAGTCAAGACATGCCTTGTTTTGTATTTTATGGCTTTATATATCATCCACATTTTCTCTCTTCCCATAAGGCATTGGCTAATGTTAGGGGTGTTTATAAATTATAAATAGTAATGGCTAACTTACAAACCCCTAAAAGAAAGGATGCTGGATCACTGTTTAGATCTTGGTTCACTAGCTGGATATTTGTACTCCATCATATGGCCTATCATATCAATTGACATGCCCCTTACCAAACTCCTTTTGCTATCCAAAAAGGCATTTCAGGAATAGCAAAGATCGATGCAAAAAAGTTGCAGGCTGTCCAGATTCTGGTAAATGTTCAAAGAAGGTGCAAGCAGAGAATCTGTTACATGCTACTGGTTGGTGTTCATGTAACAGCCTTTTCTCTTCCATCTCTGAACAGCAGTAAAAGAGTAATCTTTACCAGTGAGCTAGAGCACATGGATGAGGCTTCACACTGAACAGATCTCAACCTGCAAGACGTGCATGCCACGCACACTCCCAATGCACTGCAGAACATGAACTCTTCACTGACTGAGTGAAAGTTGTGAATCCAGGATGGGCATGTTTCCTTTTGTGCTGACTTTATTGAAAGTGTGCTAAACAAGTGTAGAATAGATAAATGCTAGTCTGGAGCTTGGCTAAAATTCAGTCTGCTCCTGAGTAGGTGTGGATGATATAGAGCATGCTTGATGTGTTGTAGCTTGTTCTACATGGGGTTTAGTAAATGACTATATTGTGAAATATATATATTGTGAAATATATATCTAGTAGGGCTGGGCGATATATTGATATATTAAAATATATCGAGACATAAACAGAGCGGGATATGAGTGAGGTGATATCGTTTATATCGATATTTAAAGTTTTTAAATTGTGCTAAGTTTAAATTTTGTACAAAGCCACTCTCTCTATAAGACTGCTCTGCCCTGCTCACTGCCCCGCCCCCACCCACTCGCTCTCGTGTGCACACACACACACGCACACAAAAAATTGGTGGCGAGTAACACAGCGCGTTGTGTAAAAACAAGAACTACGGTTTGGTTATATGGAAATGGTTCGTTAATTAGCTACTGTTGTTTACGCCATAACCTAAATGCACTTGTTACAGGCTAGTTAGCGTTAACTAGTTACTGTTGTTTACACCATAACCTAAATGCACTTGTTACAGGCTAGTTAGCGTTAACTAGTTACTGTTGTTTACACAATAACCTAAATGCACTTGTTACAGCCTAGTTAGCAGATGGCAACTTTTTAAATTCTACTTCATGACCTTTTTTGGTGTGGTTTGAAGTTTTCTCCTTGTGTTGAAAAAACTATTGAAGGCTTAAAGGAAAATATGCTCTCATATATGCACATCCTTTCAACGTACAGCTTTTCAGTGCAAAGGTTAACTGGGAATTTACTGCATATTGTAAGCGGAGAACTGGATTAACCAAATAAGGAAGATGCAACTTTTATTTGATCAGTATTCATTTCAGAATATTAAACGGTTATTCTTTTTCTGTCATTCATAGCAGAAACTATTGACTACATTTGTAGTGTGTAGACTTTTTCCCTTGATTCTTTTCATGTGAATAATGTATTGTGAATTACCTTACCTTGAGACTCTCCAGGTGGATGGGATGTTGGACGAAGCAATGGATTTGTAAATGGTTACCATGATGGTCGTGATAACTATATGAATGGGAGCAACACTTTTGGTAACCGTGGGCCCATACGTAATGACCGTGGAGGCAGAGGAGTTGGTTACAGAGGCAGGGGCAGTGGCTCCTATGTCATCCAACCAGTGCAAAATGCAGGTGAATACAAAGGCAGCCTAACTTATACATTTCACTGTTAAAGCTGGGACATACAGGAGGAAAAGGCTACATTTGGACTGTGTACTTATTTGGTGTTTGTCTTACTTTAATATTCTGAATTAAATATTTTTGGTGATAGGCTTTGGCTTTGACAACAAAGATGGAGGTGGATGGAATGCCCCAAAAGACGCTGCCTATAATAGCTTCGGGAGACGTTCTGACAGGAACAAGCCTGCCTTCTACAACGATCGTGGGTCTTCCAGGGGAAGGTAAAATGTTAAGAGATCTTTGTGCTGTTATTGATTGCTTTTTACTGAGATTTCATTAAACTCTTGACTGAATTGATTAGGTATGAGCATGGAGGTTTTGGGGGTGGTGGAAACAGTCGGTGGGTTGATGATTCCAGAGATGAGGAGGACTGGTCCAAACCTCTCACTCCCAATGAACGGCTAGAACAGTAAGTCAACAAACATGCATGTATGTATACACACAACCAGTAACTATGCTTTGGGGAATAAAAATTTATTTGGCTGGCATGGTCTGCCTCCACGTGTCACTGCAACTCAATGCAACATTCTTCTCAGTGATCACTTTTGTTCTACAATGAAGCATTTCAATCCTGATGGATGTGGTCATTTCCAGGATGACTCTGCACACACATACACAAGGCATGAAGGCTCACTGTATGGTTTGATGAAAATTAAAAAAGGATATACACCGATCACGCATAACCTTATGACCACCTCCTTTTCTCTACACTCTTTGACCATTTTCTCAGCTCCACTTACCATATAGCTGCACTTTGTAGTTCTACAGTTACATACTTTTAGTCCCCTTCATTCTGTTCTCTAATGGTCAGGACCAGCACAGATCAGGTACTATTTGGGTGGTGGATCATTCTCAGCACTGCACTGACTCTGACGTGGTGATGGTGTGTTAGTGTGTGTTGTACTGGTGTGAGTGGATCAGACACAACAGTGCTGCTGGAGTTTTTGAACATCAGTGTCACTGCTGGATTGAAAATGGTTCACCAACCAAATGTCCACTCACCAGCATCCTGAGAGCACTGATGAAGGATTAGAGGATGACTAACAAAAACTGTGCAACAAACAGATGAGCTACTGTCTCTGACTTTACATCTACAGGGTGGAGCAATATGGTGGATGTGCCTCATAGAGTGCACAGTGAGTGAACACCATCATCAGTTGTTGATTCGTCAGATCAGAAAATGTTTTTCCTCATGCTCTTATGCACTCAGGAATGGATAACTTCTACTGGCTGGTTCTTTCATCTCGTCAGTGGACTTCTGTAGCTCTGTTATACCCCTTTTAAACCAATGCGAACTAGGTGCTCTATCTGGCTCTTGTGTTTTGTAAAGCTGCTTTGGGACAATGCCCATTGTTAAAAGCGCTTTAGAACTAAAAACTTAATTAAACTCTACAGACTTTTGTGTGTGAAAATCTCAGGAGATCAGCCGCTTCTGAAATACTCAAACCAACCCATGTAGTGCTGACATGCATGCTAAGTCACAGGGATCATACTTTTCTTCATTCTGATGTTAGACCAACATTAATGGAAGCTCTTGATCTAGCTGAATGATTTTTTTTTTGCACTGTGCTGCTGCCATATGATTGGCTGATTAGATACTTGCATGAATTTGCAGTTGTCCAGTTGTTCCTATTAAAGTGGACTGTGAGGGTGTATATATAGCACTTTGCACAGCTGATGAAGGGCCTTTGTTTGAAATGTTGTTTCTCTAAAAACTACCATGCATAACTTTCAATCAGTGTCTGTGCTTCTACATATGGCACTAACTGAATTTTGGTCTTCAAAGTGAGCTGTTTTCTGGAAGCAACACTGGGATAAATTTTGAGAAATATGATGACATTCCTGTTGAAGCCACTGGCCATAACAGCCCTCAACACATTGAGAGTGTAAGTATCTTGATCCTGCTTTTTTCTTTGCCCTAACCCTCTGTGCAAATGACCCTATAGTTAGTGGTTCATATTGAATTCTCCATCTGTGAAATGTGATTTTTTTTACATGGCTTTTTTGATGCAGTTCCATGATGTGGACATGGGTGAGATTATTATGGGAAACATCACACTGAGTCGCTACTCGCGCCCCACTCCAGTCCAAAAATACGCCATTCCAATCATCAAATCCAAAAGAGACCTGATGGCGTGTGCACAGACAGGTTAGACACCATTTTAATGTGACCTGAGCAACATTGTGTGCGAGTTGTGTCATTGTGTCATGTCATTTTCCTGTTTTCCCTCTCAGGCTCTGGTAAAACTGCAGCATTCCTACTGCCAGTGCTGAGCCAGATATACACAGATGGACCAGGAGATGCCTTACAGGCTGCAAAGAACAGTGTCCCAGTGAGTTAGTATATGTGCTTGTGATTTTCATAGAGGTTGTTTTTGTATAATTAAGTTGTTCATTTGTATGTGTACAAACTGATTTCTTCACTGTTGTAGGAAAATGGCAGATATGGACGCCGTAAGCAATATCCCCTTTCCCTGGTTCTGGCTCCAACTAGAGAATTGGCTCTCCAGATCTATGATGAGGCTAGGAAGGTAACTTGGAAGACTGAACATAATTTTATTCCTGATAAACCCAGTCTTGGTCTGATGATGTTTTTCTTGACTTGATACTTTGTAGTTTGCATACCGTTCTCGGGTACGCCCATGTGTAGTATATGGAGGAGCCGACATTGGCCAGCAAATTCGTGACCTGGAGAGGGGTTGCCACCTGCTAGTTGCTACACCTGGTCGTTTGGTAGACATGATGGAGAGGGGCAAGATTGGTTTGGATTACTGCAAGTGAGTAGGTCTGAGTGTTATATGATGTCTTTGAAATTAATGTTGCCTTCTGGTTTGCAAAAAATCCTGCTTTGAAACTGTGAATAAATGCTCTGCAGTAAACCTTGGCTTGAGCTGGAAAATTTCCTACTGATGTGACTTATTTGTTTGGTATATATGTACAGTGGATATAAAAAGTCTACACACCCCTGTTCAAATGCCAGGTTTTTGTGATGTAAAAAAATGACAGCAAGA
>JAOVVH010000015.1:258614-269565 GCA_028566435.1 Scorpiodoras heckelii
ATAACTTGAGGTAAGATTCTGTTTCATTCATTTTCTTCTTGTTCTGAGAATTTTTTTTTCTTCACTTTGTAGCTACTTGGTACTGGATGAAGCTGACCGGATGCTGGATATGGGTTTTGAACCACAGATCCGTCGTATTGTGGAGCAGGACACTATGCCTCCTAAAGGGCTGCGCCAAACTATGATGTTTAGTGCCACCTTCCCAAAGGAGATTCAGGTAGAAAAATGGCTCATAAAATTTAAATGTCCTGTTTTGTTCAGGGATGTAGGATAGCATCACCATCATAATTCATTTCCATCATAATTCGACTCCCAAATCCTTTTTTGTGATTGACCAATCCTTGCTTGTTTGTTTAGATATTGGCACGTGACTTCCTGGAAGATTACATCTTCTTGGCTGTGGGCCGTGTGGGCTCAACCTCTGAGAACATTACCCAGAAAGTAGTTTGGGTTGAGGAGAATGATAAAAGATCCTTCTTGCTTGACCTTCTGAATGCCACAGGTGATTTGAAATATTTCTAACTATATGATTGTCTCTTTATGTAATGAAGATAACAGGTCATTCAGATGAGAACAGCTCCTAATTTCAAGTTTTTTGCTATTATATGTACAAAATTCAGCAATGCTGCAAGTCTTTAAATAGTTTAGATTTAAAAAACCAAGGAGTATTATTTCTTTCTCTATTTTCTTAAGCATTTAGTCATGTGAAGTGTAAAAAAATGTTCAGGGTCATAGGAATGCTTAAAGCTTATGAGATCTGGTTTTATCCAAAGTCATACCAGGCGAGGTACAGGACATTAATGGGGAAAACTGTGAGAAACCTGGTAAGTAGAGTCTTGTTTACCTGTCCCACCCTTGCTCCCAGTGGCACTACAAGTCTCATTACTGTTCATTTTTTTTGATACTTATTTACATTGCCAAAATGTCTTTTTGTATATCATTTTGTTAAACATTATGTGCATGAAATACATACTTTTGTGTTCTGATTACACTCTTGACACATCATGTATTTCCTTTTTGTTTGCATTGTGATTGTGGGAAGAGGAGGTACTTTGTTTATAGGACTAATATTTGATTAGTGTTTCTTTCCCTCATCATACATAATATCCTTCAAGCTCCAGATGTTTAAGGCAACTGGTTGATCTATGGATTTAGCTAAACATTCAATTTCATAGAAAGAATCCTTTTAATGAGCTTTATTGCACCTTTGCACATGGACTTCATTTGTGAACTTGATCACAATCAACACAAAGTTTTTCTCTCTCCTCACAGGCAAAGACTCTTTGACTCTGGTGTTTGTGGAAACCAAGAAGGGTGCTGATGCACTTGAGGACTTTCTGTACCGGGAGGGCTATGCCTGCACCAGTATACACGGTGACCGTTCACAGAGAGACCGTGAGGAGGCACTTCATCAGTTCCGCTCTGGAAGATGCCCAATTCTGGTTGCCACTGCTGTATGCCCTTTCTCTTTACTTAGCTGCATATATTTCCTGATCTTAGAGTGACAGTATATTATTGTCTTTGTTTCTGAGCCATTTCCTTTGTTACACAGGTAGCTGCACGTGGTCTAGATATCTGCAATGTGAAACATGTCATTAACTTTGACCTGCCCAGTGACATTGAGGAGTACGTTCATCGCATAGGCCGTACGGGTCGAGTGGGAAATCTTGGTAATGACTTGCCTGGTTGTGTTAGATGTAAAGTTACTTAGCCTATGTTAATCTTGAAGACACACTGACTGCAGATTTCTTCCTGACTAAGGATTGTTGGTTGGCTCTAAAACTGTTTTCACCAGGTCTTGCCACCTCTTTCTTTAATGACAAGAATGGCAACATTACAAAAGAGCTCCTAGACATCCTGGTAGAGGCCAAACAGGAAGTGCCATCCTGGCTGGAAAGCCTGGCCTATGAGCACCAGCACAAGGGTAGCACCCGTGGCCGCTCAAAGAGGTGACAAATTTCTTTCTGCTTTCTGTGTTTAATCTTTTGTAACTGGACTGAGAAATGGGGCAATTGATTTCACATTTTTTTTGTAATGCTGAAGGAGGTAAGACTAGTGCTGTCACGTGATAATTTTTTAAAATCACGTTAGTTGCGCGATTAATTTTTTTATCACGGTTTTAATGCACATTATTTGTGTTGTACATGCAGGTCAGCATTGTAGGACCATTGAAATTGTTGATGCCTTTTATCACTGGTCTATTTTGAATGTTGCCTCATTATTCACTTGACTTTATTTGATAAAAGTGAAATATTAAAGATGATTGATGTCTTCATTTTTCAAAAAAAAAATAGTTTTTGTCTTTTTCATCTGATATACTGATTAGAGTTGGAGTTTAATTAAAGGCATCAATTCGCCAATTAGAGTAACGCAGCACGTTGCAACCGAAAAGTAAGTTTACATTTCAACCAAAACGTACATTAAAAAGTTAAAATACATCACCCACAGTTCATAGACGTTTCATCACATTTATGACAAAAGTGCCTACAGCATATAAAATGAGTCTGACCAGCGGTGTTTATCATGCTAAATACAGCCGAGTGCTGTCTTGTAGAACACAACCAATGTAATCAAGGAGGCTGTCCGCTGTTGACGTTGCAGGGCATTTCAAATAGAGCCGTTTTAGTGACCGAGTAATATTAATTCATTAATGCATTAACGCACTAGTTTGTCATGTTTTGCTAAAAGTTTATTTTCTTTTGTTAGGTTCTCTGGGGGATTTGGAGCCAGGGATTACCGTCAAGCCAGCAGTAATACCACTAGTGGGAGCTTTGGGAATCGTGGTAGTCGTAATGCTGGTGGCCATGGTGGCAACCGTGGATTTGGTGGTGCTAAAGGTTAGTTTCACTCACTCATTGGGAGAGGAGTCTTAATTGCTTTTTTAACTAACATGTTCCAATTTGTTTACTATTTGTGTGCCTCAACTGCTTCACACAAGTTTTGAGTATGCACTGTAGTACTCTAATTTCACATGTTACTTTCCATAATCTCAAATTCTGTGCCCACAGGAGGATTTGGAAATTTCTACAACAGTGATGGATATGGTGGCAACTACTCTCAGGTGGACTGGTGGGGAAACTAACTTCTTGACCACACATGCACCTTTCCACTCCCCATGGTCAGTGGCCCCACCACCACCCCCACACCAAACTCACTGAATGGAAACCACATGTAATTAAGCCAGGCTATAAACCCTGTGTAGCATTCAAGAACTCTACAGTACATTAACACCTGTGATTCTCTGACCACATCCTGGAATAATGCATCACTGGCTATTGGAGATGGGAGACACTGGCCACATGAGGAACCTGTCTCCAGACCTGCTTGTCTGTAGAAAGACAAAAAGGAAGAAAAGTGGAAACATTACTTGTTTTGGCTCTTATAATTTTTTTTTTTCTCTACATCACATTGTGTTTTTTTATTTTTTTTGGAGTAAAGGAGAATCATTTGTTTGTCAATGTGCTGTGCCTTTGAATTTGGACTTCTTGTCTTGTTACTTTTTAAACATCAAATGGCTGACAATTGGCCACAATTGTTTGTGTTTTAATTAAAAAAAATAGTTTTTGAAGGCACAAAATATTAATCAAACCTTGGCAAACTCCAGGAAGGTTTGGCTCTGGAGTCAAAACCTTGTTCTGAACAGCAAATTTATCATAGGTTCAACAGGCTCATTTCAAAAATGTACCTGCCCTCCTTACATTGGTTTTTACCCTTGCTTTGCAAGGGAAAGAAGATCTTAAGGAAAATGTTAATCTTGCTCACTCTATCCTGGAGAGGTACCTCTAAGGGACTTGGTAGTCATCTGAAAAAGATTTAGCAAGCCATTCCAATTTATTATCAGTAACCATGAAGTGAGCAGTTTGTACCTCCATTCACATCAGTGTTTGGATGCACAATACTTGTATGCTGTCATGTGAATCGTAACATTTTCAGGCTGCTAGTTCAGTAACGGGCTAGCCATTGGGAAGTCTGTAGTTTCTTCATTCTGTTCCTTATTTGAACCTTTGTGGAGTGACAGTTCTGTTTTATGCTTTTACTAAATACATTTTGAAATGGAAAAACCAGTGGACTATGAGCTACTGCACTAATGAAAAAGTTCACGTTGCAATATTAGGACTGGTGTCAGAGTGGACAGGCTTAAATTCTAAGCCTATCTCAGCAGCAATTCGTTTTTTTTTTTTTTGTGGGGGTTTTTTTTTTTTTGGTTCCTTTTTTTGACAAGGAATACCAAGATTTTCACTTCCACTTGTGCCACTGAATTTCAGATTGACAACTGTGGTCTAGAGACACAGCTTCCCTGTATGACCTCTGGAGGATTTGGGAGAAGAGGGGTGGTGGAGGGAAATAAGGAATAATGTACACAGGAAGAGGAATTGCACATGGGGCAAGCAAGGTCCAGTGGCATTCGAGTTGTGGCTAATATACTTTTTTGTAGTAGCTGGTGTTCTTGGTGTCTTGGTCAAAGTAAAGATTAATCTTCCCCTTCCCTCCTTGAAGTCAATTGAGGACTTCTCATAGTGTGAAGACAAGGTCAGTAGTCACTCCTTACAACTGGCAGTGATTTACACTCCCTTTAAGCAGTTAAAGTGTGAAGGAGGGCATAATACTACATTATACTGAAGTGCAATACATTTCCTTAAGCATGTTGTGCCTTTTGACATTTAAAATGTTTAGGTGAAACTGAACTGAAGTGGATGCCCTTGACCAGTATTGTGGTAACTTGAGACAAGTGGTGCTATTTAGGTTTAGGCCCTTGTAAGTTATGCCCATCGAGTTTTACAAGACGTTATTTTATTGCACATCAAGAGTTTTTTTTTTTTTATATAAAAGTCTTCAGTGTGTGTCCTTAAGCTTCCAATATTCTGTGTAAAGACTGTAAAAATGGAGCTTGTTTACAAAACGGAAGGGTTCTCGATATTTAGCCAGGATTAATTTGGGACCAGGGAATCAGCAATGGGGAATTTAGCTACTTGCGCACAGATTTCTAGATTCTACTTTTTGCTGCTAGTTTGTGTAATTTATTAAGCATTTTTTGAGAAATATTTATTTTTATAAACCTAAAAGTGATTGTTTCTTGTTATCCTGACCAAAAGACCGTACAAAAACACTGGTACTTGAATGTTGAAAACTGTATGCGTGAACCTTCTATTTTTCGGGGTAGTGTGAGCTTTTTAATTTTTAAGGTCATTTTGAAATCAGTCAAAATCCTCACTTATAAACTTCTGGCCAAATGTTTCTCCTATCAAAGAAATGAATTGGAAGCCAAAATTAAACACCATGCCAAGGTTTGGAACAACAGATCAAAAATAATTTTCTAAATATATAAGTACAAATGGTCCCTTTTAAAATGTTTTTTTTCTTTTTGTTAAATAAGTAATTTAATTTTGCCCCAGTGAGAGTCTGGTTAAAGGCAATCTTAAGGAAAAACATGTGGTCCTTCTGTTGCATTTGGAAACCTTGTTCTCTGGTTTGGTGCTAAATTCAGCTAGCCTTAATCACAAAGCAGTTGAGTTTAAGTAATGTGCATTGGACAGGAAATTAGGCTTTTAAATCACCAATCCATGGCGGAACATCAGTGGAGCCCTTAGAGTGAAAATTTGCTTTATGTACTAGATTCAAAGTTGTGCACTGTGTTCATTGTTTGATTTTATGAAAATAAAGTTAGAAATGACAAAGTGCAGTGTGTAGTAACCTGTGAGTTTATCAGAATACTGCAGATGTGCTAACACGTATACGAAGAAAAATTGGTCAAATTATTTGTCAAGTGATGCATTTGTTAATTAAATGTTGACATTTTAGTTTAATCTACATTATCATTTACAAACTGCTGTAGCCAGAGTAAACAAAAAGTAAGAACACAGTAAATATGTCTTGGGGAAAATGTAGACTCTTAAGAGAGATTCACATCTGGTCTGCTGTTTAATTTATGTCACCATTATTTCATGATTGATTATTACAGCTGGTAAAACAGGCGTGCTTGGTGTAAACAGGAAGCTCAGTAGAAAAAATCTGAGAACCCCAGGAGAATATTCCCCACAGCTCAGGTGATTAACATTCACACAGGTGTTCAGTGTAACTAGGTGCAGCTTTTAACATGCAAAATGTGTGCTTACATGACTGCAACAGAGGGATAACATTAAATGCAATGCAAGTAATATTATATTGTACAATTCAAAGTTCATCAAAGATTAAAACTTGAATTGCTCTTTAAACATCAGTATTATACATGCTGAATCAATAGAAAGTAATTATTGGTCAATTGTAGTGTGTTCCCTGTGACTACACATGAATAGTGCTCCCATCACAATTTATCTGACCATAGAATATTTCTCTGCAATGTAGCTTGCATTATTCCCCCAAAGTCCACTCTGCAACTGATGTCTGCATGCATAATTGTCTCATCCTCATTTTGTGTCTCCCTTATTTCTACTGTGTGTGTTCTAAAGGTCATAGTTCGCTTTCTGTAAATTAATTGATGGATCTCCAGTAACCATTTTCTTCTTGGTGAGGGTCACAGTGGCTCTGGGGCGTATCTGAGGGCATACTGAGCACAAAGGAATATACACCCTAGTTGGAAAGCCGGTCCAGCATATAGCACCACACGCATTCACCAATTTAATTTAGCCAATCCACCTACTTGCCTGTTTTTCAGATTCAGAGCCCTTCACTTTATACACACTTTACTGTACCACTATGAAAAGGAAGAATTGTAGTTCGGAATGACCAGGCTCTTCCTAGAATTCGCCATATGAGAGAACCTGTTGGAAGGACAACCATCTCTGAAATAATTAATTCAGCCTGCCACTCAGTAATACTGTAATTCAGTGGCCACTCTGGCTTCTGATGGAAAAAAATTATGACCGCTGTCACCCTTCAACCTGCCCTCTATGGCGGGCTTTCCCCAAGTGGGTGCTATTACGACATCTATGGGTGCTCCCAAATACTTTGATAAGATTATGTATTTACATCTCAAGCCCAGGTTACAATCAAAATGCATTGCCAATAAATTAGGCTAATATCTAGCTAGCATTTTGATGTAATCTCATCTGCACTGTCCCTGTTTATTTTTTTTGGTGTACCCTTTAGGTTTGGTTAGACCAGGGGTGTCGAACTAAATCCACAAAGGGCCATGTAGGTTTAGGGTTTCCTTCCAACCAAACAGGAGCCACACCTCATTCCACCTGTTTCTAATCAGTGCATCTAATCAGCAGATCTTGACCTTCAGTAGTGTGTGGCTTCTGCTTGGTTGGACAGAAAACCTGCACCCTCACAGCCCTTTCTGGATTTAGTTTGACACCCCTGGGTTACACTATGTTAGGATAACTGAATTTGATCATAAAAGGCAAAGTAAATTGTTGCCAACAATGACAAATTTTAAAATACTCATTTCCATTTTTAGAAATTTAGAAGTCCTTTGTTGTGGTTCTCCAGTTATGCACATTTCAGTTAAGCATATTCTCCCTTATGTGCCTTGGTCATCCCCACAGTGCTTAACCTCAGAATGAAGATGGACTCATGAAAGAGGCATGATTTATTTCAAACAGAAATTGGCTGACTGGAAAACGCAGAAGGGTCGACTTCTCATTCACCGTGCGAATGTCACTGAAATATATTCAAACAATAAGCCACATACTGACTTCGCAAATAAATGCAATGGGTAATGTGGGTGATTACTGTGGCTGGAACACACCACTATTTATAATCATCTTAATTTATATTTTTGTTTTATTCTAAGTTTATTAGTTATTTACCAGACTTGTTCTCAAACCATGTGATGTAAAATGTTTTTTGTTTTGGCTTTTTCCATGATTTTTCTCCCCTAACTTGGGGAGTTCAAGAGCTTTCATGTACTTCCTCCAAGATGCAATGCCAACCACCTCATGTTATTGAGCTACTGACACAAATTCAGGCAGCAGTGTAACGAACTCTGGAGAAGGCACTCCTGCCCACCTTCTGTATTCATGACCTCACAGATGCCCACGATTTGCTAGTGTTGCTGTGGTTGATATGGGAGAGAATGTATGCTGCTCCACTCATCCTGAGAGCATGGCCAATTTTGCTCTTTGAACTCCCAGCTACGGCCAGCTATGGCATCATCTGGATTCAAAGCCATGATTTCTGGATAATATGGCACTTTTCTGTTATGCCACTCAGGACCTTTCTTTTGTGTAGAACTGTGATGTGTGATTAGAGGAAGACTCAAAAGGGGGATCTTTCCCTGAACTTTACCGCTCCTCTCTCTTTCAGGTCTGAACTGTCCCTGAAAGCACACATACACAAATGATCTTGCTGCTAATGAGCCACATGGGAGAATCATCTCGTGCCAGTTCAGTCTGCTTCTCTCTATTTACAGACAGCACTCAGCCATGCCCCCACTTCTATAAAAGAAATGTTACTGCAGTTTAAAAACTTTATTAGAACTTTGTAGTTGTATAATAATGTGAAAAGTAGGCCTAAGACTGACTTAAAATTCGTCTGATGTTTAACCTGTAGGGGACACATGACTTAATACAGTGCTCAAAGCATTTACCTGAAAAGTCTGCAAGTCAAGGGCAGAATTCATGGTGTGTAAATCATAGACTTAAGGGAAAAATGTGTGTACGTGTAGAAGTGCATAGCCTACATTTTTTTTTACTTGTATGCTATTTTATGACTGAATTGTGCCCTTACAACTCTAGGTAAGGGGGTGCCACACCCCCTCTAGAATGTTCTGATGTCAGAGGGAGCTTAATATAGTCTGAGCTGGAACATCCTAATATTGTGTGTGAGGTAGGTAATAGAGCAGGCTTTCTTTTAAGTTGTAAAAATGGAGTTTTGCCAGTGATGCATTACTAAATACTAATGTGTGTTCTCTGCAAGTGCCTTTATAGATAGTTGTATTACATTTTTAGCCTACCGGTAGGTGCCTAACTAAGCTAGCTAACTAAACAGGCATCTTCCTTAGCTGATTCTGTGCTAAACTGCTGACTCAATTTGGAAAACAATAAGTCTGTGTGTCCGAAACAACTGTTAATATCTCGTTTTGTGGTTTACTTTGGAACTCTGTGAATTTTTTAAAAATGTTTATAGTTCCTTGGGTGTATTTATCATAGAAGTGTGCTTACAGTTTTATGTTTGTTTAGTTAACATCACTTCAGTATCTTTGGCTATTCATGACAGGAACAAGGTTACATTGATGATTGTTTCATCAGTAGAAGTTCAAGGTCAAATGCAGTCATGGGCAATTTTGTATTACCAATTCACCTGACTTGCATCTCTTTGGGCTGTGGGAGGAAGCCTGAGTACCGGAAGTAAACCCACGGGGACATGTCACCATAACACCCAGTTACAGTTTAAATGTGGGTTGCCTAATAACATAATGTTCACCTTACTCAAGGATGAAGACTATTTCATCATGCATAATAGCTTTTTCTGCATTGGTAGGGCCCCTGCCCTTTAAACAGCTTGAGTCCACCACTGAATACAATTTTGCAAAAACGTTTAAGGGATCTGACTCCTATGCAAACCCACTGAATTTGGAGCCTACTTTTAATTTAGTACTGACTTCATGCAACAAGCTGAAAGAAATGCCCTCAGAAACAATTAGTCACATGCTTCGCATTTTCTTTCTTTCGGCACGTTCACAGCGCCGCACAGCGGAATACAATGCAGTTGAGCTGATTGCATTTTAAGGTGCTTTGTGTTCAATTCTGACATTAATTCAGCATTTCATTCTTTAAATGCAAATGAAAACACTGTTTTTCTGTTAAGCGATGGGGTGACATTAAATAAATGTAATGGATCTTTTTCTTTTCATTTAGCCACTTTTTCTGCATGTCAATGTTTAAACTTAATCTCATGTGCATTGCATTTCAGTGAGGCGATTTCAAGGTGTATTGTATTTAGCATGTCATTTTGAAAATGCAAAACCTCGTGTATTGATTTTCAGTAAGGAGGTCAAACGATGTGAAAAACAATGTAATCGTGGTTTTATTTTTCATTTTGGCACGTATTCTGCATGTCACTATGGAAAAACAATGCAATGAGTGCATTGCATTTCATGTTTTGGCACTGTGGTGATTGCTTTTCAATTTGGCACAAATTCCTCTCCATAGTTAACATGTTCTGACCATCAAATCCATAGTTTTTCACAAAATGTAGTCTAACTAGATGGTTGAGTCGAAATATTTGAAATATTTGATCGTGGGATCATCAGTTACATCCATAAATAGTCACCCTTTGCCTGATCAGGAAAAAATCTTATAAATATATGAATCCAACAGTTTCCAAGAGATTTACACTCATCCTGAACTCCCATATGATGTTCGCAATTCTGGACATCTTAACAATGAAGTGGTTACATCACGTCAGATAATGATGACAGCTTTTACTGTAGCCCACCCCCTGCACACTATGTGACGCTGTGCCACGTCAATGTCTCAGATATTAGGGTATGTTCAATAAAATCCATCGAATTAATTTTCAGCATGCATGAATTGTCCGGGATATGAAATCGTCGCTTAAAATGCAAGTAAACGCCAAGCTATCAATAACAGCACGCTTGAATAGGTTGGGTACTTCTACATACGTTCTGGGGGAAAAAAATCTTGATAGCGTGGACAATAATCCAATACAGAACCGCATAGCAAGGGTGTCATTCTGCTGTTTAGTTCAAACTGTATTAATACTTTTAACAACTCCTTTGAAGATTTTACATTTCGTGAACACTGAGAGCACGGATATCGTGTCTGACAGATCAGGAACTTTTGGAAATGCTTATTCCAAATGTGAATAGTTTTATCATAAAACTTTGTTTTAGTTTGGCTTCTTAGCAAAACTAATTTTTACTTATTTTCCACTGAATAATTCCATGAGTTATAAAACGTCCACAAACGGGGATGTACAGGGGTTAGACAATGAAACTGAAACACCTGTCATTTTAGTGTGGGAGGTTTCATGGCTAAATTGGACC
>JAOVVH010000015.1:308329-319492 GCA_028566435.1 Scorpiodoras heckelii
AATTGTGTAGATGATATAAATGTCCTTTCATGTCTGTAAGTTGCTCTGGATAAGGGTGACTGCTAAATGGTGTACATCTATTGTACACATTTCAAAAATGGTGTTGGAATCACATTCAGAGAACAGATGGTGGATTTTGTTCCCAAAGCTAGATCTGTTGCAGTGCACAATTTTCTCAAAGAAATATTATCTCCCATCTAACCCAAACTTTGCCCTCAGATGGCACATAGAAACCATGAAATAGACAGACAGCATGGATGGTTGTTAAGCACAGTTCAAAATACTATAAAAGACTTACTAAAATGATTATACAGCTTTTTCAGAATAGCCTGTGTGTTTTGATCATGCTACTGAAATGTACATAGAATATGTAAAGGTACAGTAAAATAATACTATATTGAATTTCAAAAGCATTCTTTCCTGATTTCCTGAAGTTCTCTAATTGAAAAAACATAATTATAAAGCAAACTACTGCAAAAAAAAAATTATTACAGTAAAGTACATGTACATGTTGTTTAACCAAAAAAAAGGTTGCCAATACGTTTCTGGACTTTTTGACCCCTCTTAGTTAGGTTAAATCCTGCTTCACTGATAAAGATACAGTATATTTCTGTGAGGTTTCCCTGTCATTTCAAATATTCTATGCAAAAGTATACAGATGACTGTCTATATAATGTATTATAATAGAAATACACTACACAGTAAACCTTCATACTACTGGAAAACCCATCATTGCAAATGTGTAAAAAGTAGGCCATGGCATAGCCTGTAATACAGTACAAACTGCTGAAATGCTGTATCACCATATATTGAACTTACTTTCACATACCCTTGACAAAAACAACATAAGTATTGTTTGGCTATAGCATCTATATTTACTACACAATACAAACTATAGGGGCATGTGATACAGTACAGTAGTGCAGTACACTATACATTACAGTAATGCATATTCTTATGCATCCACTCTACACAGTACTGTACTTTATCACAGGTTCAAGCAACAGAAACAACAGTTAAGAGAAGGAAGGACAACACTACAATGTGGAAATACTGTATATAGTGCGGTAAATGCTATAGTGGTAAACTACCAATTTACTAACCTACAGCAGATCTTTGTTGACTTCTCCCAGCTGTTCTTTCATTACTGTTATCCATTGTGCCAAACCTTGTGACTCTATTTATTCATCCAGAGGTTCTGATTGATGTGTGAACTACTTTGCTTAGTTTTCATCTTTTCAATTGTGTTTGTTGAGCTCAGGTTTGGATGACAGGTTAATTATATTGAGTGCTACTGCTTTCTAAATGAGCACACTGTATAACCAATGCACCAGTGCATGCAAAATGTTCAACAATTCTGAAGCATGTGTCAAAACACCAGTTTTGTGTTTCAAGTTTTAAGAAATGAGTCTTTCCTCTGGTAGCTAAAGAAATGGTTTCAGTTATTTGGCTCACAGGTCCCATTCACACCTGCCATTATCACATCCCTGGTGATTGGTTTGCAAGTGGACAGCTCTGAGTACATCAGTTCACACCTGGCATTAAAATGTGTTTCCACATGTATCATTTCCATTTGCAAAGATCAAATATTTTCTTGTTTTTAACATGAGGAGGCAGCAATGCACTTCCCATGCCTATTCTGTTGGCAGTCATTGGAGTTGGAGTAGGCAGTCCTTCACTGTTGATACATTAATGTACACACTGCTAAACTGTGGCGAAATGTGTCCCAGACCTCCTCGGAATGTGGACTGAGTGATCAGATCTCAATGCGTCTTCAAGATGCATTTGAGCTCGTTCACACCTGTACTTAACAGTGACCACTTGCAATATGATTGCCCAGGACACATGCTAATGCCAGGTGTGAATGGGGCCATATGTAGCACACACAGTTGGGAGACAGGTCAGGATTCAACTGAAACAGTTTTTTTTAAACAAAAAGTCACATCAGCCTTGAACTTGGGATTTGTGCTCTCAGCACTCTCATCCTCTCTGGCCACAGCTCTCTCTCACGCGCTCTCCTGCACTCCTATTTAATCCCTCGCTCATTGCGCATGCACACACACACACACACACAGAGAGAGAGAGAGAGAGAGAGAGAGAGAGAGAGAGAAGGGCAAATTAGGGCATGGTAATAAGGAGCAGGTGCAGGTGCTTACAGTGCTGTGACAAAGTATTTGCCCCCTTCCCAATTTCTTCTACTTTTGTTAATTTGTCACATTTAAATGTTTCAGATTCATTGCCATGTATTCATTGTCATGACAACAATTCATTGCCATGACAACAACCGCATCAGATTACTATGAATGAATGAACACTACATTTATATAGCGCCTTTCTCAAACCCAAGGACGCTTTACAGTCAACATACAACTTTAACACCAGTCACACAGTGGTGAGAAGCCCATGGCCGCTTATTATGTCACAGAATAGATAACTTTAATAAATAAAACCATAGATGTTAAAGACAGCTATTTTCTTTGGGAGGTTGCCTGGCTCGCTGCAGGTCACAGGGTAAAATTTCCATGCACTGTGCAGTGTAAACTTCGTGGTCTTTGAGCTACCGGTAATTGTTGGTCAATTCACTTGCAATTTTACAAAAGACTTTCTGTCAGATACCTAACCAATCTAGGAGGTGAAAGTTGGAAAATAACAGTCAACCTATTGTACACTTACTGGAATTCTGTATGCCTGTGCTCAACTGGGGGCGGCCTGTGGATCTGGACCAGTGCTCCAACCTCCATCAGCACCAGAAGCCCAGCCCACCATCCATGAGGGAAGACACAGAAGGCACAGGGGAGGGCCAGGGAATCCAGTCGCGGGCATACGGAGCAGGTTTTGGTGGAGTTGGCCCCCTCCGCGGCAGCACCAGGACCAGGGAAGAAGGGCAGTACCCCATGAGAAACCACCTCTGGCAGGCGTTGTGGAGCTGATGGCTGAAGACAATGGGCCGGTCGCCCATGCTGTACCACAGGGAGCATAAGCGTCTTCTGTTTTGTTCTGGAGACCAGCCGAAATGCTGCATGATTGCCTGCCAGAGGGTCGGGTACTTCAGCACGCTGGCAGCTGATACACGGTGAGCTGAGCCTCCCCAACAAGAGCGGGAGGAGGTGGGCGGCCCACTGACCTAACCACCAGTCCCACTGGCAAACAAATTCAGAACTTTAAGCAAGATCATGGTCACCAAACAGGCAAGTGTCAGGTGTTATACAAACTGAATAAATCAGGCAAGGCACAGAGTCAAAAACCAGAACACAAGATCAAAAGCCAGAATAACAACACACAGGGCAATAATAACCAATAATTAAGACAGTGACATACAGACAGACAAGACATGGCGCAACAAAGCAGAAACGGCCAGGTAAACCAACACCCAGAGGTAGTGCCGTTACCTGTGACACCTGTGAAGAGTACTACATGATAAACCCTCAAATATGCAGCCCCCAATGTGCCACACAAGACTCCCCAGAGTGGTCCTGGAGTCCCGGGCAAAATGTCCACAATTTTCCTAAGGTCTTGGAGCAAGCTTTGCCCCGAATGAGTGACATTCCGAGTGTACAGGGAAGCATACACAGGATTAAACAGTCATAGCTGTGATGGCACCCTTGCCAGAGTCAGGTGGCAAAGCTACATCCTCACCAAAATCAGGAAGTCTACATGTGTGCACCCACTCACTCTCATCAGCCTTAGGGTCCAACAGGGTTCCACTGAGTCAATCGCTGGCACTGTGAGAGGAAGGGAGCTCAGCTTACCGGACCCATATTCAGCAGCATGAGAGCACTTGTACTTGTATTTCAGCATGGTGGCCAGCTGAGTTAGCAGCATTTTGATCATGGCCATTTGCTGCTGATCTCATACATGTTTGTCTTAGGCAGCTTCAGCCTTTTGCCAGTCCAGTATACCTGGTGCCTTCATGTAACAAAATCAGGAAAAAAAATTGTATGTATAAGAGTATAAGAGTATGTGTCTATGGTATTTGTTTTTAAATAAAAAACTACATAACAAAGTCAACTTGTGGCTTTGTTGATGCAAAATGAATGTTGACATCAATTCTTTTTCATGAGACCCTAAAGAGACTTAACCAAAAAGTTTATCTTTTTTCCACATATTTAACATTGCTATTAACTAATATCACTGATAACCATGGCTCAGAGTTCAGAAAAGGATGTTTCTAGGAAAATGAAGGACTAATATTTTTTAATGAATCCATTCCTTTGTTAAATCACATTTTATTCGATACCAGCTCCTGTGATGTGAAATGGAATTAGTCAGTTGGGATGATGCATATTCCTGTTTCTGTTTGAAATTTACTAGTCAGATGGCTGACTTGTATGCATTTCTCTGTAAATTAGAGACAGAATGTTTCCATAGACTTCTGAATTCTTCTGTTGCTACCATCATGAGTTACCTCATCAGTAAAGATTAGAGCCTGTTTCAGAAGCAGCCAGGTAAGACCAAGCCATGACACTAACATTATCATGTTGACCAATGAGCTTGTATGTTTTGGATCATGAGCAAGTCCTTTCTCCACACTTTGGCCTATCCATCACTTTGGCCTTGGTCTATATTTATGTTCTCTATGTCGTCTTCAAATGGTGGCTTGTGATACCTTCATCCCTGCCCTGTGGAGATTTTTGGTGACGTCACTGACTGTTGTTTTTGAGTTTTTCTTCACAGCTTTCACACAATTTCTATCACCTACTATTGTTTTCCTTGGGTGGCTTGTTCAATGTCTAGTTGTTAGTACAGCAATGGTTTCTTTCTATTGCAAGATATCCCAAATTGTTCTTTTAGCTCTCTTTCTTTCTTACTTACTTACTTTCTTTCTTTCTTTCTTTGTCTTTTTTCAGGGTGATTAAGTGAAATATGGGGTAATTTAGAAGTAAGCAGTTCACTGGTTGTAATGACTAGTCTTTTGTCTCCCATACTGTGAGTGAATCACACACACACACACACACACACACACACACACACAAAGGGGTATAGCAAAATTGCATGTTTTTCACATTCTGCTCTAAAGGGTGTACCCCTGGTATCTTATGCACCCTTCTTCTTACCCCACCCCCCACCATGTTATCTAACCTTCATCCCCTGCACTTAATAATAGACAATCACCCACTAACACTCTCATTCTTATCAACAGCTACAGCTGCAACTCAATAAGTGTGAAAGGGAACACCATTAATAGCTCTTCCTTTCTTTCATTCTCTCCCTAGCTCTCCTTCTCTCCCTCTCTCTCCTCTTTTTTCCAGGCTGGTATTTGTAAGGGAGAAAGGATCAATTTCCTACTTTTATATGAGTGTGCAATTAGCTGCTGGGAATGCTCAGAGTCAATCTCAGCAGTTCTTTAACAAAACCCTTCCACTCATGTAATATTTGAATGTAGTTTTAATCTAATCTTTGATCTAAATTATTATTAGTCTGCTGATCTTGAATAGGGTAAGCTTATTTGATCTTAAGTTTACTTTTATTTGCCATTAGTAGGATATGCCTTATAAATGTTCTTTTCCTATGCTCAGTATCTGTGTAAAAGGTGGTTATTATGGTCATGATATATCAAATCCAAAAGTCAGAGTTACTTTAATTTTACATATGAACCTATTATGTGACATATGAGATCTGATGCATTAGTAGGGGAACAGCAGAAATTATCACTGAGAATATTCAGTATTTCCTGGAATGATTTTTCTTGCTAGTCACAGTCAAGATAGCTCTCAGTTTTATGTTACCTTTTGTCTTCCCCAGTTCAGCAAATGATTATTGGTAAAGCATGAAAATCAGAGTACAGGCAGTAAAGGCTTGATTAGGAATAAAAAAGAAAGACACAGAGAGACAGGCAGACAGACAGATAGATAGACAGACGGATAAATAGATAGATAGCATTCGTTGGTTGATGCTGATTAGCCAGCTGCTCTTTGAGTCCACACAATGTGTGTGCACAGAGTATGTGCTTGTGTGGGTGAGTCTGTCCCAATTATGCCAGAGGAATACTGTATTTAGCCCATCCCCCAACATGCTGCAAGTGGATACAAAATACATAAATTCATTGCATTCATCCATAAATCAATATATGTCCACACACATATTATTACATAAACAAAACATACACCTATATTTGATCTTTCTTACAGTCCCACAGGTATTAGTATTAATATAGTGTATTGTTCTGGAAAAGTGTCATAGTGTGCAAAGTCTTGTTAGTATATCTGAAAAATGTGAGAAAGGAACTGAAATTGAGAAGAAAATTGCAAAAATAGACAGAATATAGTAGATAATCCTGCAGTTATACTATAAAACAGACTGCAAATACATCTTTTTGACCTCATAATTTTAGCAGTCAGTATTACAGACCATTAGCAAAAATACTTGAGTTTCGTTGCTATGGTTGTATATTTAGCTTAATCTCTAGACTTAAGTCAATGATGGCTTCTGCAAAATTAGGGTGGCTAGAAAGGGATGAATAGAGACAATTTTGGGGAAAGCAATGCAAAAGCTTTTTCTGGGCTATAGTCCAATATTGTTGCCATGGTTACAGTAACTGGGCAGTAAAATAAGGGCAGAAAAAAGAACAGAAATAGTGACACAAAATAATTAAAAAATAGTGAAAAATATGCAACACTAAAGCACATTTAATTACAACAAATAAGATCTGCCAATTTATTTATAGATTCAAAAGAACATTTCACAATTTAAGACTACAACTTACTATAAACATTATGCTTGTGTATACAACCTATAATAGAGTATTATAGAGTAATGATTTGTGTATTTGATATATCTCAAATGATATCAGTTTCTATGTTCTATGAATATTCAAATGTTCAGAAAATTAAATAAACCATGCAATAAGTGATATATTCAGTATGATGCTGATTGACCAGTTCTATCTCAAAATTGGAGTCATTCTATACCTAGACCAGCTCTATCTGGTCTTCATATTGAACATATTACATATACATTTTTGGCCAAATGCAATGTGTTCTTCATTTAAATTTCAATTATTACACTTCAATAATTTCATTTAAATTAATAAGTGGGGAAAAGGTGAAAATAACTCATGTAGCAAAGTGCTATTGGGCCAATATTGAGAAAACACCAGCAATTATTTTGATCCAGTGTTGGATTACAAAACTGGCTAACCATTTGATTACAGGCTAACAGGATTTCTTTATAGCCTTTAAATCCACTTTGCTATTGTCAGACCAAGAATCACAATTTGCATTTTTATTTTTGATATAAGCAATCATAAAATTTATTTCTGAATGCATCTATGTATCTATGAGGACACCAAAAATGTACTATTATTAGATATTTCTATAGCATGTTGCAGTTATAGTGTGCCATTGACCTGCTGCGGGGCACCACCCCTCCCAGGGGCAGCCTGTATTCTCTGTCAGCAACAAAACTAAGGCCATGGAGAATTACATCAACAAGTCCATGGCGGCAGGCATCATCCAGTCATCTTCGTATCCTGCTGGTGCAGGCTTTTTCTTTATGGAGAAGAAAGACAAGACCCTCTCTCCATGTATTGACTTTCATGGACTCAATGACATAACCCTCAAGAACCAGGGCAGTCCTCAGGAAATCGTTGGAACATGAGCTGTTTGTAAAGGCCGAGATATTTGAGTTCCATGTCCCTGAAGTCACCTTTCTGAGGTTCATCATCAAAGTAATCAGTATCACCATGGACCCTGCCAAGGTTCGAGCAGTCACTGATTGGCCCACCCCCATTTCCCGCAAGCAGCTCCAATGCTTTCTTGGCTTCACTGATTTTTATTTGCGGTTCATCAGAAACTACAGCTCTCTTGTGGCACTTCTGACCTGTCTAACCTCCCCAGACACCCAGTTCAACTGGTCCACAAACCAGGATAAGGCATTCACGGAGCAAAAACATCACTTCAGCAATGACCCTGTCCCTTCCATGCCTGACCCAGCCCACCAGTTTGTTGTTGAAGTGGATGTTTCATCATCTGGAGTTGGGGCCGTACTCTCCCAGTGCTCTGAATCCTTGTGCCTTCTTTTCCCACAAGCTATCTCTGGTGGAGGCCAACAACAATGTGGGGAATCGGGAGTTGCTGGCAGTTAAACTGGCCTTGGGTGAATGGAGACACTGGCAGGAGGGTTCCAAGTTCCCATTCATTGTATGGACTGACCACAAGAAAGTAGAGTACATATACAGTCAAGAGATTAAACCCCAGACAAGCCCGGTGGGCCTTATTCTTTTTTTCCATTTCCATTGGAAATGGTTCCATTGAACCATTTCAATTTCACTCTGTCCTACTGGCACAGCAGCAAGAACACCATGCCTGACATTCTCTCTCTCACCAGTTCTCCATGGAGGAAGGTCAGGACAAACCTGAAGGGATATTACCCCCAAAGCTGATTGTTGGGGCCTCATCTTGGGAGATTGAGGCTCAGGTCAGGCAAGCATTGAACGACGTACAGGTTCCAGAGGGATGCCCCACCAAGTCCTTATATGTCCCTGACCTGTTGCATTCCCAAGTTCTGCAGTGTGGACATTCATCTCACATAGCATGCCACCCCAGGGTCTCTTGCACTCTGGCCTTGATGGAGAGGGACACCTGGGAGCACTACATATGTACAATACATATGTGCAAATCTCAGGGAGCAAATTATGGTTTTTCTAAAACTCAGACAACAATTTCCTATGGGGCATGACCTTTTCTTAGAGGAAAAAAATGTTGTTATCTTAATACAAACCCCATTTCCAAACAAGTTGTGACATTCTTAAAATGGAATAAAAACTGAAATCTGTCATTTGTTAATTCAATTGAAGCTTTATTTAACAGACAAAAGTACAAAGAAAAAAAATTAGTGATTTCAGTGATTAACTTTATTCTATTTGGTAAATATAAACAAATTTATAAATTGATGCCTGCAACACTATGGAGAGGAATTCATGCCAAATTGAAAAGCAGTCACTGCACTGCCAGAACGTGAAATGCAGTGCAAACAATGTATTGCTTTTCCATCATGGCATGCAGAATATGCACCAAAATGAAAAACAAACCACTATTACATTGTCTTTCACATCACTTGACCTCTTTAATGAAAAACTATACACAGTGATTTACATTTTCAAAAGGACATGCTGAATTTGTGTCACAATTAAATACAAAACTCCACGGTGTCACCTCACAGAAATGCAATACACATGAGATTGAATTTAAACACATGAAAAAAGTGCCAAAATGAAAAGTAAAAGATCCATTACATTTATTTAATGTCACTCGGTCTCTTAATAGAAAAACAATGTGTGTAGATTTGCATTTAAAAAATAAAATGCTGAATTCATGTCAGAATTGAAAACAAAGCATGTTAAAATGCAACATCAGCTCAATTGCATTGTATTCCTCTGCATGGCACTGTGAATGTTCCAAAAAGAAATGCAAAGCACATGATTGTATTTCAAAGATCCTGTGAATGTACCAAAAGGAAATGCAAAGCGCATGATTGTATTTGATGAGTAGAAGTGCGGAATTTGTGCCAAAATGAAAGGTAATTGCTGTCCAATCAGAATCTTCTACTGGATCCTCCACACTTATGCAACCACATTATTTTAGTTTTTATTTTCCCCTCTAAACATTTTTAGTTTCAAAAACCTGCCATTTTAAGTGTGTAAACATTTTATATCCATTTTATGTATATTTTTGACATTGTGTTGATTTCAGAAAACCAAAATTATGTACACCCATTCTGCCCCGTAACAAGAACATGTCCATGACGAGTGTATGTAAACTTCTGGTTAAAATCATAATCTGTTGGCATCTGTTCCCCATCTACACTGCATCATCGCACCATCTAAGTGGCTATAGCAATCATACCAGCTGATGAAAGTAAGTGATAAAATTATTTATCTTGTGTTTCATTGCTGAATTTTGATTCAGTTGGTGAAATATAGGAATATGAGTTAAACACAAGTTAGTTTAATTTACTTTTGTTCACAAAGAAGCTAAACTGTGCAACAAGTAAAGGTTAGCAAACAAACTAAATTTACTGTTAAACTGCTTGATTCCAAACAAGTTTTCCACTTGTACCAAATGTAGTTCACGTTTGGTGTTCAAAATTAGCATTTTAATTTTAGACTGGTGGTACGAGGCAAATGTAGCTAACAGGGAATGAAAATGTGTAGCCGACCAGCTAGCACAGTGCTAACTCCATGCTTACTTGAAACCATTTCTAACTGTTACGCAAGTAAATCTCAAATACACCTAGGTTACTTATCTGGTGGTTTGCCACTGTTATATGTAAAAGCAGATATGTATGTCACTAGAGTAAAAGCTTCTCAAAATTTAGCTTCATAGCTTCAGTGCGTAATTAAACAAGCAGATTCTGTGTGTATTCACTAAAGGACTATATTTTGGATATTAAATAATGATTTTTCTTTTCTGGCTACTGGTTTGTAATGTAATAATTTGTGAATAATAATAATAATAATAATAATAATAATAATAATAATAATAATAATAATAATAATAATAATAATAATAATAATCTGTAATGGTGAAGGCATTCTTATCCAGGCTGTTGTGCAAAGTTGACTCCCGTATGTTGGAAAAATTTATTTGGTTTCAAATATGGAGCCACACAGTTCCCACTGCAGACTTAAAAATTGACCAGTAACATCATGTCTGCCTTTATACTCAGCCCCAGTAAGTATTTGGTTGCAACTATTTTCTAAGCAAAGCAAGTGCATGTTTTTATCATGTGTAATGTTACTGTTTAACTTGTGGATAAATATGGTATTATTGTGCCTTGTTTCTGTGTGTGCAGTGGGACTCACTGAGCCCACAGTAATATTCTTGAGCAAAGAATAACTTAATCTGAAGAAATAAAAAATCAATTCTGTGCTCAGTTTTATTCATTTGCACTTTCCCAGGGTTCTGATCTATACACAGTCAGACACCTACAGTACCAGTCAAAAATTTGGACACACCTTTAATTCAGTGATTTTTCATTATTTAAAACTTTTCTGTATTGTAGATTAATACTAAAGTCATCCAAACTATGAAGAAATACACATGGAATTATTTAGTAAACAAAAAATTGTTGAACAAACCAGAATATGTATGGAGGGTGGTTTGTGACAATATTATATAATTAAATGAATAAATAAATAATTAATTAAAAGTAGAATTAATTAAT
>JAOVVH010000015.1:328853-342718 GCA_028566435.1 Scorpiodoras heckelii
TGAGAGAGAAAAGAGTTTCTGTCTTTTATGTGTTTAAAAGATCAATGTAGGGGGTGGAGCTGATGATGGTAGAACATTCTGAGTGAAGCTGGAGTAGAAGGGCATCTTCGTGTGGAACAGGATCAGACAGTGATGTGTCGGCTGGGACCGGTGCTGAAACGACAGCTCAGAGAGAAAACAGAACATGTAAAATTCAGTGTTTTCAATGATGAATTAATTCTATTTGTTAAATGTAAACAAATTTTGAAATTTATGGCTGCAACACACTCAAAAAGGTTGGGACAGAGGCATGTTTACCACTGGGTCACATCACCATTACTTTTAATTATACTTTTTAATCATTTGAGAATTGAAAATACTAATTGTTGCAGAATTGCAAGTGGAATTTCTTGCTGTGTACAAGACTTGAGCTGCTCAGCAGTCCGTGGTAACTGTTGTCTGATTCTCCTCTTCATGATGTGACATACATTTTCAATAAGAGACAGATCTGGACTGCAGGCAGGCCTGTCAAGCACACGAACTCTCTGTCTACAACGCCACCCTGATGTAACTCATTCATAATGATGCCTGACATTGATTTCATCAAACTGTTCTTTAGATGAGTGTACAACATATTGATACACTTAATAGAAAATTTATAGACAAAAACAAGAATTTGGTGCACACATTGAATTGGGGGGGTCTGAAATCAACACAGGGTCAAGTTATAGATACAGGGTCAAAAATATGCATATAAATACACCTAATAATTGGGTAAATGTCCCTTAGCAAGCTGCACCTTGACCAGTAGCCACTGAGCTTCTAGCAGAATTCTGGTTGGATATTTGACCACTCTTCTAGGCAGAATTGGTAGAGTTCAGTTAAATTTGTTGGTTTCCAGGCACAAACCTGACTTTTAAGTCCAAGGAACTAGTACACATCTGAGAAAAATGATAGTAGATTCACACAAATCAGGAATGTCTCTTGGAGCCATTTCTAAATTATAACAGATTCAAAAACCACCAGTTCAATCAACTGTGTGTAAGTACATGTTATTGGGAGGTGTAGTCGCTTTACCAAGGTCTGGAAGAAGAGCCAAACTGTCACCCTCAGCTGAGAGGGTGATAGATCTATCTATCTATCTCTGTTATTAGCTGTGCAAGTAAAGTAATGCATTTGAATATCTGTACATCCCTTACTACAGTACATTGAGAGAGAGAAAGAGTACTGGAGTACACTCTATTTTAGTGTCCACTTTTTATAATTGCGCATTAATCATGGTTTTAGCACACATTTTGATTTGCGTTGTACATGCAGGTATTCATCATAGGGCCAGTGAAAATGTTGTCTTTTATCACTGGTCTATTTTAAGAGAAATGACTGTTGAATGCCTCATTATGCACTTGACTTTATTTGATAGAAGTGAAATATTTAAGATGATTGATGTCTTTTCATTTTTGTAATTTTAAAGGCAACTTCACAGTGTGTAGGGAGCTAGGGAACATGGGTATATCACTTCGCTGGAAGTTCTGTTGTGCTGCTACATGATTGGCTGATTCGATTTTACCTCAGAGACCCACCGTCGCAATGGAAGGGAAGGAGGTAGTGCATGTGTTATGCGGATTAGTTGCCTTTGTCATCTCCGTCGCTCATTAAACTGATGTAAAATACAAAAATACAGCAACCCAAAAAGAGTTACAACTTCTTCGTTCTCCATTGTTCCTTTCAATCTTTACCAATGTTAATGATAGCTCATAAGCTAGAAGATCCTAACATTCAGCACGAGAGATCAAAGCATTGTGCACATGAAGTTAAACAACAACCAAAACATACATAAAAAAAGTTAAAATACATCAACCACAGTTCATAGAGGTTTAATCACATTTATTTCAAAAGTGATTACAGCATACCAAATTATGCTGAACAGTGCTGTTTGATTTATCATGCTAAATACAGCTGAGTGCTCTCTTGTAGAACACAACCAATGTAATCAATAATGTCCACTGTTGATGACATTGCAGGGCATCCAAATAGAGCAGTTATAGCAACCGAGTTCCCTATGAAGAGGCCTTGGAATTCTTTACCCTGTGCAGTGTGTAGGGAGCAGGGATACAGCTTAGGGACCCTTGTGATAGGAATGCAGCCTTTGTGTTCACTGATGGCACCGCTGGTTTACAAAAATTAACAAATTTTTAAAACAATTTTAGCATTAACAATTTTAGTGGCGTTAATTTTTTAAATCGTGATTTAAAAAATTATCGTCCTTCTCAAGGGAGTGTTCTTTGCTGCCTCAAAGAGCATAGGTTCAACTTTTACTGCCATATACAGTACATTTTCATGTAGTTTTCACCTCTCATGAAAGAACATTATTGTTTTCCTAACTTGTGTTAAAGCATTAAGTAATTTAACCATTTAGAATCTTCAACGTTTGGACTAAGTTTACATTGTTAAAATTACATTTTGTTACACTGAGTACAAATGCAATTGTTCATCTAAAAAACACACATACTATTAGTTGTTTATGTATTGAATATACATTTAGACTAATGCATGTACAGTACAGCTGTCCTATAATGTATCGTAGTACATTTAGACTGAAGTAGTTAAAATTGTCACATAAGAGTGGATTTGGGTAAAACTGAAGCATTTAGGCGGCCAAAGCTGTAAATGTTGACCACAGCCAGTAATCTTATGTTTGAAGTTAAACCTACAATCTAATCTTGAAGTAGTCATTGGACTATTCAAGACCCTTGACTTAATCATGTTGAATGTTTCCGATCTCTCCTAATGGCATTGTGTGGGTTAACTGTCAATAAAGTAAAATTAATTGTCAATTTTAACTTGTAACTTGCTTCTTTCCACAGCGTTTAGAGGTGCTGCACCTCTGTAGTTAAAGCAAAATGCTCTCCCACAGCAACAGGATTCTTAATAGAGCCAGTTCACAACTTGCAAGCTACTACTGCTTTTATTCTGGCTCCCTGGTTTAGCACCAGGATTTTCCAAATTTTGCAACACTAATTGATAAAAAATTTTGTCATATTGCCTCTTGCTGGAGCATTTTATTTATATTTATACCACAGGGCTGTTGGATTGGGCTGTTTGCTCAAAACCATTAGTCAATTATCTATAACAGCATGCACTTACATGTTCTATTATATATACATAAGAATAACGTATAGTCACACACAGCAACAAACAAACATAGAGAACACACAAACTAGGCGCCATAATACACATGGGAAGTAGACAGCTTGACCCTAGGTGTGAATGTGTGTGAGAGTGTGAGTTTGTGTGATTTCTCTGTAATGAGCCAGTGTCCCATTCAATGCTTATTTTTGCATTGTGCCCAGTGTGTTCCAGGGGGATATATGGATCCACTGAGACTTTTAAATCAGTTAAACCAAACTTCAGCTTTCTTTATTTTGTTTGTTTCATTTTATTTCTATAGTGAGCTGTCTAAATTTGCAGTAGAAATTATCTGTCAAATTAAATTGATCAAATTAATATAATTTAGTTCACTTACACTGTAACTGCTGAACCGTATGCATATGCTTTTTAAGTTTAAAATTGTCTATTTACAGATAAAGTCTTTTATGAGAAATGTATGTTCAGCTTAGATAGGAGCAGCTTGCATACAAAATCTGTCCAGTACAGTTTATTTTAATATAATTTTATTATTATTAATTATTTTTTAATACGCTCCCTTTTATACATCCTGAGTATACTTTTGAAGATTTAATAACCTATTAAAGCAAAGACCAAGTTATCAAATGGAACTGGATGGTTAAATTGCTTAAAGGTAAATAAATATTCACTATGTTGTTTTTCCCTGAAAAATGAAGCTATTTCATGTACGTTGTCATTCAGAGTGTACAGTTGCTATATGCGTCTAATGGAAGTGCATCAGTGTACCCAAGTGTTTGTCTAAGTGACAGAAGTGTCTGAAGGATTGAGGATCTCATCAAACTACAGGGGTTCTCCAGTGTCCTGCAAAGGAAGTAAGAAACAACTTCAAGATGGGGCATTCATACATCCTGGACAAGAGCCCACACCAAGCAACTGTCTTCAGCTGTGACGGAGTGCAAGATTCTTCACCAGTACATCCACACAGATAAAGATGCATGGAAATGAATCTTCAGGACTCATGCACTGATCATGGAACACTGCCCTTTGAAGAACAATGACTGCCACATCTTCTTCTGCCCTTTAATGGCTATGCAGTCAGACGTCCCGGAGGGGGGATTTGTAGTAGATTTATAAACTCTGGCAGTATGTATTTAAAGTGAAAAAAAACAAAAAAAAACAGAAATGTGGGTCAGATAGATCATGTGGATTAAACCTGTTTACTTAAGCAACATTTAACCAAAGTATTTCTAAGGGCATGTTTGGTTGCAATTTAATCTGTTCTTCATGGTAAATAATGTGGTGACATTATGTGGTATCATACATGTTTAGGAATTAGCATTTACAGTTTATTGGGTTATATCTTGTCATGTATGAGACCAACTCACTGAGGCTGACACCTATGGGTGAGATGTTGGCTCCTGATTCCCACAGGACTTAATTAACATACAGATGAACTGCCCGGCTGGGTGTCCATCCTGTCATCAAACCCATTTGATGCTACATCCTGTCATATGATAACTTTGGTTACTATACATATCAAAGGTGCTCAGGAGGTATACATCGGTATGGAGTTCTGTACTTTTTACTAGAGAAGGGCTTTTACCATCACGCAGGCTGCTCTTTCCATCTAGCATTCTATGCCCCCAAGACTCTGTAAGTTTTCATTGTTCCTATTCATTGTATATTGTTTGTGTGTGTGATCATATTTTTGATGATCAAAGGGCGGAATGTAAGAAATTATTGTGACAGACAACTGCTGAATGTGACGGCCTTATTATCATAGTTACAAAGAAAGATCACACCTATACCACCAAGGCTCACATCTCTTTGGAGCCACTTCTCTCCAAGCATGCCTTTGAGCTGGTCCATTTATTTATAAAATAAAAAGAAAATCCAACAAATGGCATATTATTTAATGCATTTATGATTGTTTTCATTGTCTATATGATTCAATATTATAGTCTTTAAAATATTCTGTGATTAATACATAAGGCAAAAGCAACATATATGCAACATTTTAACCAGAATCATTTATGATTATTTTCATTGTCTATATGATTCATAGTCTTAAAAATATTCTGTGATTAATACATAAGGCACAAGCAACATATATGCAACATTTTAACCAGAATCAGTTTTGTAAACTTATTTAAAACACAGTTTGCACCAAATGCTTGTTTATTTTTTCTATTAAACATGTATGTTCTTCACACATTCTGCCTCAGAAAAAGAAGAGTTCAAAGAAATCATTGAAAGCACAATATTGCCATGACATTCATGTCCATGATGAGTGCATGTAAACTTCTGACTGTGCATGTGGACTGCCCACACAAAACATACACTGGACCTACAAGGTGTAAAATGGTGCAGGCCGAATTTGGGCTCAACCACGGTGGCCTTGTGTGAGATATGTGTGGGCATGCTCAAGTGCAGGCTGCCCAAATAAAACCCAAACTAGACCCACAGGGTATCAATTTGTGTAGGTTGAATTTGGGCATACCCAGAGTGACCCTTTGTGGGATTTGTGTTGTCATACCAAAGTTTTGGCTACCCAAAGAGTACCCAAGGTGGGGCCTATGGGGTAAAAGTGTATTATTAGAAAATCTTAGTCTATTATTTAATAGGTGTTACTTTTTATTTAGTTACATATTATTTAGTGGATGATTGGGTTTATTTATGCCTGATTATTTGCGATATGTATACGATTTTTGATTAAACCATTTTATTTATCTGTTATTTATGTATTTTTGTATTTTATTTATTTAGTTGTTATATGTTTTCTTAGTAGGTAGCAGTTCTTTAGACATTCTTGTTGTTATAAAAAATGTTCAGAAACCATGATGCCTGTAAAAGTGTTCAATAGTTTTATGGTTAACTGAAAGAAAATGTGTCACATATAAAGTAAGCTAGAAATTCCCTGCCAAAGTCTGAAACCAAAACAAAGGAATTGAATACTCATAAGCTAAACCCTTTCTCTTCTTTACCACTCTTTCTCTGACTTTACTTCATCCAGCAAAAAGATTTCTATAAATGCAAGAATGCAAAGAGAACAAAAGAGAACCAGAGAGACAAAACAAGAAGAGAAGAAGAAACATAAAAAGAAAGAGCTCCAGTTTTTTGCAGACTTTTTTTTCTTTCTTGTTCTTCCTATTTTGTCTTTGTTCCATTTCTATTATTTCAAAGTATTTCGAAGTATTCCATTGTATTTTACTCACCATGCTAGAAAAGAAGTGTGTCATTTGCCTGCCCAATGAACACACCTTATCTGCACTTTTTAATGGTTTAACTGATCTACGTTTTTGCTAAAGTTTTGCTACAGAAGTTTTGGATAGAGATTTTATGTTTTTTATTTTAGATTAATTAATTTTAGAATCCACCAAAAGATTACTTAAGATACATAGCAGATACAACCCACACAAACCTCTGATGAGGTCACCTTGAATGCCTGCCTTAACCCCATGTGTGTTGGATCAGCAGTACTTCTGGGAGCAGCTAAACTACAGAAAATGTGCTTAATCATTCATACTCTGGGAGAAACCAACAAACCAGCTGAAACTTTGCTGTTACTGTGGACAGGTGATTGTGACACTATTCTAACTAATCATTCCATGAGGGCCACTTGCATCACCAGGATCACCTCTTCTAACAACATGCAACAACCAGCAGTTCACCTTACTACCTATTGATGCCATGCATGTTCAGTGATATTCCTAGTTAAATTAGCTAAAGTATTAAGTAATCTATATAAACTATATATAATGCATTTTTAAAAATAATAAATAATCTAGGATTATATTTGTTACCTTCTAAAAGGTACATAAATACATAGATCTAGCAGCACTAAGAGATTTTCTATAACTCAGGATGCTCTCCATCTTTGCCTTCACTCCATGCTGGATTGGCCATGCCCCCAGACAGTTAACGAACTGCAGCACTTTCTGTGGTTTTCTAATTTCTACAGATGCTTCATAAATGGATTTAGCTCCTCAGTGTACGCCCCTGAGATCCCCTCTGTCTCAATCGAGCCCATTCTACCCTAGTCATGTGTAGTGGGGGCCAATACACTGACTTTTGATTGAGACCCTGAGGAGGCACTATGTCAGACGCAGTTCCTGCCTCACTGCCCGACAGATAAGAAGTAGTTCCTACCAGCCCTGTGGAAGCGCCTGCTTACCTGGGTTCACACATTCCCGTGCACAGGTCACCTTGCTGAGACCAAAACTGTATAGCTGCTCTTATGCAAATACTGGTGGGATTCTCTTGTGCATCTCGTGTGCTACTTATGCTCAAAGTAAATCTCAATGCACACTACCTGCAGTTAAACTTACGCCGCTCCCAGTTCCCGAATGTTCCCAAATGTCCCGAATTATGGACCTGCCCTGCTTGCAAGAGAATACCCCTATCACAGTTGCCCTCTGCATTCAAGACAGCAGAACTCTTATTCAAAAATGTGTTCCGTCCCTTTGGTCTTCCCAAGAACATACTATCTGACCAGGGGTCCCAGTTCACGTCTGAAGTCTGGCAAGCCTCTATGGAGAAGTTGGGGGTGGCAGTTAGCCTGACTTCTGGTTACCACCCACGGTTGCATGACCAATGTGAGTGTGTTAACTAGGAAATAGCCACGTTTCTGAACATCTTCTGCCAGGACAGTCAGGAAGATTGGAGTCACCTCCTCCCATGGGCCGGGATAGAACAGAATTCTAACCTCACTTGAGTTTGAGTGCATGCTAGGCTATCAGCCCCAATTTGTTCCCTGAGACCCACGCCCAACCAACACTCCTGCCGTCAATGAGTAGTTTTGCCCTAATGAGGCTGTTTGGGAACAGGTACATCAGCATGTTGTGCACAAGGTGGAATATTAAAAACAATTTAATTGTTGTCTGATACAAAATGTCCACATTTTTATATCATTTGGGGTCACACCCAGAGCAGAAACTAAATCTAAGGTTTGAGCTTGACTGTGGGTGGCTTAAAAAGACTGTTTCGCTTAAAATGTCTGAAACTAAAAGGTCAGAAGGTCAGCATATAGCAACATATCAAGCATAATAAAGCACATAATAATAAATGTACATGTTTATGATAAATTCTGGGACATTGGAAGGTTAAATGCATTGAAATCAAAGCGGTTTACTTGTCTTGATTTGCACAGTGCTCATGATCTCCTTTCATGCCTTATGATGTTTATGTTTAGACAAACATTATAAATAACAACTGAAAAATTTAATTGCTTGTCGTGTCACTTACTGGCATGTACTCAGCAACCAATCACTATCAAGGATGTTACATCTATAATACTTTTAATAATAAACAAGCTAGTAAATTCTTCACTAATCTTGTCTGATTTAATGAATGCATTGTTGCAGTCTACAGTCTTGACCAACAATATTACTTTTTTCATTATTAAGTTGATTATTTACAAAAAGAATCAAAGCCACTTCAAATCAGAAGTTCTTTAATGCATTTTTCATATATTGTTTTTTCCTTTTTGTAGATTATATGTATATATTTATATATTTCCAGAAGCATTAGTAGAAAACAAAAAAGAGTATACTCATCATTTTACCCCATGCAAATATGTCAAAGAAATTATTTAAAGATACCATTTAGAAGTTACAATAAAATTATTACATATATGTTTCTTTTTCAAGGGTCCAAAATAGACTTCATGTCTTCAGCGATACCACTTATCTAGAAAAAGAGATATCCTTACAATTATTGTAAAAACAACTGCATAAATTATTAATTGATTGATTCATTTATTTTTCTCATACTTCACAAATGCTAAGATATGTTACCTTTTGTCGTTATGTAACAGTTTGCACATGTCACCTGTCCCCTGTGCACCCACAGACTGTCACCTGCTGCCAGATTTCCAAGAGCATGATAACACATGTTACACTGAGGAATGGAATCAGATTAAGGAAGAAATTACTACATATTTTAAGTACCTTTGTTCTTTGTCATTCTCCCAAAATACCATCCAGTTTTTGGATATGCATGATTCAACTGTAGCAACTACAGAATGGAATGAAACGGAAATATATAACACAAAAATCTGAAGTGAAAATGGCATAAAAATATATAAAGTGGGATAGGTAAAATTCAAAGAATGATAGAAATAAATAAGAAATATTAGGGGAAATTAATAAGTCCAAAAAAGTAAGAAGGGGGCCTTCTAGAGAAAGAAGGTGTCAGAGAATTATAGAATGAAAATAAGGGAATTAATTTCAAAGATGACTATATGTGACTAACTGTTGTTTATTGCACAAATGCCCCGATCTTAGATCTTAAATAAGATCTAAATGAAAAATTTTATTTTCCTTGACAAATATGGAGAATAGTGTGGGGAACAGCTGGTGGGGGCCAGGAAACTCTCAGAAGGGTAAAACTCAAACTCACCATGTATGTGATTATATAATTGTAATACTAATTAAAGGGGAGTGAGACTTGTTAAAAATACAATATGAATGTAAAATTGAACAATGTAGATACTCCCAATTTTCAAGTCTAGGCTAAAGACGTACTTATTCACACAGGCCTTTGGTTAGAATTAGACCTTAAACTGGGATGTGTGGCTCTGGTTCCTGGGGCTGGAGTCTGGGGTTGTTTATCTGCCCACCTAGTCATGTCCTGGGCTTTGGCTGGGGGTGTCTGGTGGGCTGTCTGGCTGATCTGGGCTTCAGTGCCTTTGGCCTGCACTGTGCATCCCTTCCTTAGTTTAAGGGCAGAGCCAGGGGTTCATAGACAGTTTTTTGAAGAGTTTTGTGGTGATCTGGGATGTCGGGTTGTTGTCTCCTTGCCTCCCTATGTGATTACTGTGGTGTGTTGGATGCTGGGGAGGTGGGTTGCTGATATCTTATGTGATCCCTCCTATTTTAGTTTACTTGTAACATTCAGTTGCTGATCGTATCTTAAGCGGTCACAGCAACATAGAACAGTGGCAGGTAGATTATTATGAGTGTAGGGATGGTGCTGGTTTCTGTGTGTGACTCAGGTACTAAGTGCAGGATTGTGTAATCTTACTCTGTATTATTTTAGTTCACTTGTAGCATACAGCTGCTGAACGGATCTTAAGCGGCCACAGCAACATAGGAGAGTGGAGGACAGATTATCATGTAGGTAGGGGATGTGCTGGTTTCAGTGTGTGACTCAGGCATTATGTGCAGGATTATCATCTTTTTCTGTAGTATTTCATTTAACTAACTGCATGTTCTGTTTTCTCTCTGAGCTGTCATTCTGGCACCGGTCCCAGCCTACACACCACCGACTGACCCTGTTCCACACGAAGATGTCCTTCCACTCCAGCTTCACTCAGGATGTTCTACCATCATCAGCTCCAGCCCCTGCATTTCTCTCATAACCTCATAAAAGACAGAAACTCTCTTCGTTCCCTGACTGCGTGTACCTTATCAATCAACCTTTCCTGCTATGCACAGATCCTACAATAATTCTGTGTACTGGACTTGAAATTGCAGATTCTTATATTCTCGTATCCTTTACTCTTATACTGTGCATAAGACTGCATTATCTCTAATCTAAGCTTACATATCATATTTTAATTTAATTATTATGTTTTCTTTAAGTATGTTCTCTCTGTAATTTTATATTTATCTTCTGTTTATTTAAACTATTTTACATACACCAGCTAGATCGCCCAAGGAGGTTTGGGTCCTTTTTTGAGTCTGGGTCCTCCCAAGGTTTCTTCCTTATAATGTTTGGGAAGTTTTTCCTTGCCACTGTCGCTCCGCCTTGCTCAATTTGGGCTTGGGTCTAGATAAAAGCTGCTTTGAGACAATGCTCCATTGTAAAAAGCACTATAGAAATAAATTTGACTTTGACTTTAGATATGAATGTTCTTTATGCTATTAAGGTATGTGCAAATGAAAACCTTTTTACAGGCACATTGAAAACATGTACTGTACATATCTAATTGTCACAGCTGCCACAAACATTTCCTCACCATACCAACAGAGGGCACCCTCCCCAAAATTTTGAACAACTTTGCTTGCCATTCTCAGTAACTGTCGGGTTTATGTGAAAAGCACCTGGCCCATGAGCTTGATGTGAAGCCTTATTGTTTGCCTACAATTATGTGATTTCCTGAGCCATCCTTGTTTCAATTTTCTGTATTTACCCTTGCCTTGACTACCTTGATTTCTCACCTTGGATTACCTCTGCCTGTTTAATAATCCTCTTGCATGTGGATCCTAAACAGCTATCTGAGTTACCCTTGTTACACTAATATGAATCTTTACCACGATAATATTTCCTGTTGAGAAACTTCCTTGTTATTAAAATGTTGTTCTTTTTAATGGCTGAAAAATGTCTTCAACATAATTAATATCATTTATTTAATTCATTCATATTAATGTGAAAAGGTCATATTAGTTTGTGTGAGTGACTCTCATACCTGAAATAACTTTCAGACTTAGTAAATCACACTCGTAGAGTGTGTATCTGTTTGCTCAGAACATAGGCAAAAACACAATAAGGCAAAAACACAATAAGGACTGTAGTAAAATCTAGAGTTTTAATTTCAGTTTAAAACTCAGTTTCAGTTGGGATCAGTTTCAAAACTATTTAAGAAAAGAGTATGTAAGAAAATCAGCCCACGTGTGAGATTTGCATAAATTATCAGCCTAGAAATATGGCATACTGTACAAGCTACATTACCTTGAAGCAGAAAGTGTGACTGAAGATTTGAAGGTCATCCAAAATAATCCTTTCTCCCTCAGTAATGCTTTTAGCGCAGAATGAGCAGAGATCCCTTTTACCAACAATCCTGTTGTAAGGACACCAAACTCAAATCAGACAAAGCAACAGAGAGCTTGTAATTTTATTTGATTTTATATTGAGCAGTTTCTCTGGGATTAAGACTATCCACTCTAACCTGGAAGCTGTTGAAGGTTCAGGTGTTGTATTCATGGGTGAGTACACAGTTTGGGATACATGTGAAATCACTTTCATAGTTGGGCTAATTATTGTTCTGTGCAGAACAAAAACAAGAGATATGTTATTATATAAATGAACAGCCTATCAAGTTTCTTTTATTGTTGAGAATGTAACTGCTGTAGTTTCATGTACATTTGTTAGTCAACATTTGTTAGTTAACTATCAATTAAAATATATATATTTCTTTGCTTAACAATCTTACTCAGTAGTGTTTACTTGCTGAGAAGTACTTTGACTCTTTTGGAAGCTGAAAGGGAAAGAAAAAAGAGCTCTGATTGAATTCACATGGTTGATTAAGACATATTTATTTGATTATATGCCCTATTATAACAAACAAAACAAGCAATACATGTACATGGTTGGGGCTCTAGGACCTGTGATCAGTGGTAAAATCTGAAGCAACTAATTGGAGAGCAGCATCAGGTCACCTGCTTGCCAAAAGTTTAAGGCTCTGCACCCCATGCACATGAAGTATATGTTTTCACACAGAAATAAACCAAATACAATTTTTGAAAACATTTTAATAAATACTAACATGACTACCAAGTGCATATTATTCTACAATATGTAATTAACTTATGCTTAACGTGTTTAAGCAGTAGTTAAGTTACTGTGTCTTTCCTGGCAGCTTCAGCTGATCTGATGTTTCATTTGAACATTAAATAAAGTGCTTGAGCTGTATTGATTGGCTAACTGTTTGCACATCAGGAGACACAGTGGGAAGCAAAACATTACCAAGACCATTCAGTGAATAACTGAAGAAACACATGGTACTTAGCTATCTTTATTGAGTGCACTTCACTGAATGTGACTGAGAAAGTGATCATTATAAAAGCTTCAAATTCGTATTACATGGCAGGTTTAACTTTGCTTGGAGTTGTTCTAGTAGTTATAATAATTTTGAAATTTGTATTCTCTGTTGTATAATTTTGAATTGCTGTTGTTAAACACTCATTTACTTTTCTGTTTATACTTTTGCAGATCTTAATATTATAATATTTGAATAAAGGTAGATTGCAGTACCTTTGCTCTAGGCTCTTTGAGTAGGTTTCTTTTGTGTTTACAAAGGAAGTATAGGTTTTTTCTGGGGTTGTGAAGGTCTCCGTTGTCTTTCTGTTTGAGGTAAGGGTAATTTTGTTACAATCCCTTTGTTGTATATGATAGTAGTAAGCAAGTTTTTAGTAACCCTTAGCTCAGTCTCAGATGTGAATACTATAAGGAAAAGCTCTACTTACCTGACTGATGTAAACGTAGTTGGTGTAGAAATAGGGATTTTAATTTTGCTCTCAGTCCTGTCATTTATAAAAAAAAGTCATTTACTGATTTAACCAGAAACATCATTTTGTTTTATTTTGAGAGACAATTTACAAAGGTGAGGCAATAGCTTCAGTGGATAATGTTTCTTAAAGAGGTGTGAATCATGATTAGGAAGCTGAAGACTAGTGGACCTAGAGACCTGCACTGATGTGTAAATGTGAAAAATAAATGAGGTGGGCTGACTGTACATCATGCAAGTTTTAATGTTCAGATATGATGAATTACCAAACAAAGCAACTAAGGCCCTTCTTTAATAATCTCCTCATGTGCAGTAAATTCAAACATGACATTTAAAATAATTAGGCCTTATACCCATGTTTACTGACCCATCAGTGACTTCTTTATGTTGATCTGACACTGGAAGCTTCTCATTCTTCTCATCCACTAACTTTTGAGCAGGGTTGGGCCTTTAGTCTCAAACACACACACACACACACACACACACACACACACACACACACACACACACACACACAAACACACACACACAC
>JAOVVH010000015.1:343215-357636 GCA_028566435.1 Scorpiodoras heckelii
CACACACACACACACACACACACACACACACACACACACACACACACACACACACAAACACACACACACACACACGTGGGAACACACATGCACACACACACACACACACACACACAAACACACGCATGTGGGAACACACATGCACACACACAAATGACACCACTTAAACAGTTTGGCCAGATACATTCATAAACACTGAGCTATAGAAATTTGAGATGAACAGATTGATCAGCTGAAAATGATCAGCCAATATTCACCTTGTTAACTGCCATCTGCCTTACTGAAAAAAAAATTAGTTTGTCAGCTAAGTGCTTTAAGCATGTGGTTACACAGGCTTTCTAATGCACTTCTTGCTTCTAATATGAATAGCCAAAGGGGCAAAGTTCTTTCTCTTATAGATAGAGAAAAGCATCTATCCATCCATGAGTATGGATGGTGAAAAGGGTCAAATGACCCCAGGACCAAATGTTATAATATGCATGTAATATGTAATAAATGTAGAATTATGGTGTGTGTATGTAGTAACGTAGCATATATATATATATATATGTGTGTGTGTGTGTGTGTATACTGTACTGTATCTTATGTATGCACTATAATGAAAACATAGCAGACTTTTTATTTCACTTACAGTTTTTCACTTGAGTTCGCACCTGAGAACACCCGAGCTGTGAAACTGTTTGATTGCGCTGTAAGAGCAGTTTTCCTACAAAAATAAAGAAAAAAATTGCTTGTCATTTTGCCAAGGAGCATTCTGAAACAGTGCTGTGCTGTGTGATCTTACTTGTCTGGGACTGGTGGTTTGGTGGCAGTAGGAGTTCTGTTTTTCTTTGGATAGTCCTGAATCTCACTGAACCTACAATATAAGTTCATTTCTTAATACAGATAAGAAAAATCAATGTATCACTCTGCCATTATCAGGCAATGTAGACTACCTCTTAGTGATTGAGGTAACAGAGGTGTTTTGGCTTGATGTGTTGCTCTGTTTAGCATCTGCAGGCTTGCTGTTGTGAAAATCCACCAAGAAAGAGAGGAATTAGATGTGTAAATTAGAAAGAATTATGATTACCACTTTTTTTTTTTGCTTGCCTTTCAGTGCTGTTCCATGGTTTAAGGCTACCCAAGACATCTCTGCCATAGTTAGGATCCTCACTACAAATCCAGTGAAATGTATTTATGAGTCATAGTTGAATGATTATTATTCATTCATGATGTATGTGGTAGTATTTGGGTGTGTGTATGTGTCTGGGCTGTGTCTTACTCTCTTGGTTCCTCATCTTCTATATTTTTCTTAATCCAGCTATTGTCTTGCAGAAGAGCTTTCTTCCTCATCAGATTGCTTCCAGCTGCCTGACTGGAACTTACACCTGAAGAACAGTACAGGGTCTGAATACACTTGGGGATAGGGCTCTGTGCTGAAACCCCATGACCAATTACCCAATTTCCTCCTTACTGAAGGTCTCTTTCTGCCATTTATTTAAAAAAAAAAAAAAAAGAAGAGGTCCCTACTCGGACACTAGCAGTGGTTCTACAATGTTATTTTGTTAAGAGATAGCAAATAAAGAAAATCTTAAAATTGTAATTATGGAAGAGGGGATAGCCCTCCAACTGTGACTTGGACATTTTACATTTAGAAAGACCTGTAGATTGAATGCTGAGGTTCTGCAGTCATACATACAGAACACGAAAACAACAAAACCCTCACCCACACACCTATACACACAAAGAACATCTAACCAGATTTCAGTGACTCCTGTGTCTTGTTGGAGTACATTTTGAAACCAGTTTACTTCTGTGAAAAGAATCAAAGTTACAGAAGATTAGTTTTGTCAGAACAAGTTTTACATGATAGACTCCACAAGTTCTAACATGTTCTAGTGTGCCATGATTGATGATAATGTCAGTTAAAGCTCTTTTCAGTGAGTCAGAGTTCATGAATAAGAGTTCTTTTGACTTTCATAGATCTCCTGGTTATTTTTTAACCAGTTGTTGGTCTTGATATAACTATCATCTAAAGTGTTCAGTCAAGGTAATTTTACTTTCTGGTTGAATCTTGTAATAACATGATACAATCATATTGTCTTTGTTATAAAGTCTATTTTAAATAAATGTAGAACCAGCAATCTGAAACAGCTTTAGAAAATCATGAATACAGAATAGTAACAAATATTCAGCAAGTGTCACAATTTATTCAGATGCGAGTTGGCTCCCACTGTTCACCTCAAACTGTTCAGCTCAAAGAGTTGACACAGTAGAAAATGACATTGTTGTCTGAAGAAACATTTAAATGAAGGTGATGAGTCACTGTTTAAACTATGCTTTATAAGTTAAGGCAGTACCAGGACAAAGAAACAGATCCAGCCAATGCAGAAATACAGCCTAGAAATTAGTCCAGCAAATGTCCTCTGTGCCCACTGTGTCTATTCGGCTACAAATGGCAAACTCAAAGTTATACTATGTAGTATACAGGGACTCTGTGTCTAAGAATAGCACAGTAACCCATTTGGAAAAGGGAACCAACATTAGTGGGAATTCTTGGCCAGGTGTAATTTCAGTAGGCAAACTTGGCTGATGTTATAGTTTAGGATTCCTAGTCTGACCAATTGTGAAGTATAACCTATAGTGTTTGTTTTAAATTTTGTACAGTTTCCTCCAGCTCCTCTGGTGTATAGTATGTAGTCTCAACATTAACATGGAAATTCATACAAGAAATTAAGGTTGTAAAGAAAATTTTGTTTGAAACAATGCACCATCAGTGTTATCAACATTAGTCAGATGATATGTATATCTTTACTGGTGTCGTAAATGATAAACAAATTGACCATTTTCATTGTACTCCTGTTTCACAAACCCAAACATTATGAAATCTGTGTTATTATTACTTTTTTCTATTATGAAACTTTTTCATTCTTCGTATGACTTTATTAATTCTCAAGAAACAAAATGATGGCACATATAAATCAGCTATTGTGTCAATGAATGTGAGAATAACACTTCAGTCATTAATCAGTGAAACTGTCAGACCTATTTTATTTACAACAATATTGAAAACACATTGGGATTTGGTTTGGCCATTTCTAAATTGGAACTTTTAAATTAAGGAGTAGTCTTTTAAATATTCCCAGGGACTATGAAATGTCACATTTCTGACTCTTGATAATATACCCAGTTTTAGTGCCATTGCTGCATAACTCAGTTAGTGAATAACATGTTTTAAAGATGAGCAACTGGAAAATTTAACTGAAAATTCAAGGGGTTAGCTTTGTATTAACTCTTGATACTGGAATTTTGTGCAAATATATTGTTTTACCTACTATTTCATGGAAGATTTTGTGCTGTAGAGAGTTCGTGAACTTAATTATGAGCATGATACCATTCATATTTTGTGTCAATTAGCAAATGTTTTTCTTGCTGTACCCATTGTTCTCTTAACCTTGCTGTATGGGTGTGAACTGAAATAACCTGTCCTGTTGATTCACACCCATTCAAGTGCCTCTAAAATTCTAATTCTCACCATTTTGTAAATGGAGTATATGCCTGTTTTTTCTATATTTGTCTTTTTTACATCTGATTTGTTCCCTCACACATTTTATTTCAGAGTTGAAATCTTCAAGGTGTTTAGTCTAATAAACCTCTAAAAACAACAGACCATAACTCTTATTCTCAAAATATGTTTTCCTGTATCTTTTATTTTTAGCACGTGTGTAAAATGTATACCTTAAAATGTAAAGCCCTTCAGGAAAAACACTTTTATTTTCTTTTTCATTCAGAGACATTAGTATTACCAATACATTTTACTGAAAAATACTGGCAAATATGAATTTCCAGTTTTAATGCTCTTCCAAGTATCCTCTGCTATCACATTTTCAAAGTGTTTGCTTATGTTCGTCTTAAGATGTTGATCGCCAAGTATTCAACTGGCAATACAATTTGAACCTAACATTATCAACACTATAACCACAGGCAAATAAGGGGTAAGTCGTGATTTAGCTCTTTAAGAAAGATAAGCATGAACAAACACACAGTATGTTATAAAGCATACACAGACAATTTGAAATCAGTATCTACTCTACCTATCACACTTACCTGCTTCTCACGATCCAAAGTGATAAACTAGTGGCAATGACGTGCCTTCTTCTGTGCACTACCCTACACCTTAAGCCAAAGGGAGGGAAGAAGATTTAAAATAGTATGTTGCTATACGCCTCAAACCTGAAAGGTGAGTTTGGTGTGTCATTTCTTGTTAAGAAGATTGGATGATCAATTTTCTAATTAAAAGTATTACAATATTGTCTTATCCACAACACATCTGGGTTGCGTTTCCCAAAACGTTCGTAACGCTAAGTACTTTGTAACCTCGTACTTAAAAACATTCTTAAATTTACGAGCGTTTCCCGAAACCCTTTGTAACTAACGTAGTACTTGTTCATAATATAAGAGTACTCTGACCCATTTGTAACTCACTATGTTCGTAACTCGCTAATTTTCCGTAATTTTCCCACGCGCTGGTTCTATACACAGCATCAGCACATTTACAAGCACGATTCATGAAAATTAATATTTATTTTTGAAAACGTAATTGCACTGTGTACAATACACCCAATGCCAACAAAAACACATACATTAGCTTGAATGATGTAATTATAGTATGTTCCTAGTATGTAATGAACTTCGGCTGTTTCACTTGGGGGTCGAGTTACAGCCTCCATCTATGAAAGTCCTAAGTGTAACAAGAGTAATTATTACGGAACAGTGTTGTTGTAGCACGAACTGAATAGAGTGTGACACTGAACTGTATTATGGAGTTGTACTGTTAGAAGCTGAAAGTAAAGAGTTTAGAGAACACAGATAAGCATTGTTCTGACTCTTATTTGGTATGTTATTTTAAGTGAACAGAATTAACATAAAACATGGTGGCAGCGGTGTAAAGTGTAATTTACGGGTGAACAGCATGCTCGGCGCTAATGCAGCAGGCACGGCGCACTAGGATTGAAGCCACCACCTGTCCAAAACATGGAAGTCGTGGAAAGAGGAATTTGCACTGTATATTGATATTGCACTTGGAACGACAGACGAAAAAATGAAGGTAAAAGTCTTCAAATATCTCGTAGGAGAGGCAGGAAGAGAAGTGAGTGAAACGCTGTGTGCTTCCAGCTTTAAAGTCCCAGCCTTACAGGACATCTACAATTCTCGATGTCCGAGGAAGCCTCTCAAAATCATCAAGGACTACACCCACCCGGCACATAGACTGCTTACCCTTCTGCCCTCCAGCAGAACATACCGCAGCATCCAAGCTAGAACCAGCAGGTTGAAGAACAGCTTCTAACTGCAGGCCATTAGGATGCTAAATAAACTGCAACTTGACATCATTCACACACGGATTATAGGTTTATTACTCTAATCTGAGTTTCACTACCTCAAGGGCACTAGTCACTTTGTATTCTGCTTACCACTGAATAATTCAAGTAAACATTTATTTATTTAATAAAGATTCATTTCTTCTTTATTCGTTTAAGCTGTACAGTACCTGAGCCTCACCACAAGAATTTCAATGTACACTATCACAGATTTTTGTACATATGACAAATAAACTTGAAACTTCAGTGAGACCAGAGGAACTTACAGTTAGCACGTTAATGACTGCTTTTGACAACCATTGCAACCCAAAGCCGAATGAAACTGTCGAGAGATGTAAGTTTTTCTCCAGAAATCAGACAGTGGATGAAAATATCGACAAACATGCAACAGATTTGAGAATTCTGGCAGCCACATGCAATTTTGGTGTGATACGAGACTCTTTAATAAGGGACAGAATTGTTTGCGGAATTCAGAGGTCACATTTGCATGTACGTTTGCTAAGAGAGTCTGATTTGACATTGGAGAAGTGTCTGCAGATGTGTAGAGCAACAGAACTGTCCCAGGAAAACACAAAGAGATTTGAAGGACAGTATGTAGAAGTTCACACAGTAAACAGAACAAAACAGCTCCAGTTTATAAAGTGTAAATACTGTGTGGAAAAAACATGAACGTAAAAAAGAGACCTGCCCAGCTTTTGGAAAACAATGCAAAAAATTTGCAAAACGAAACCATTTTGCATCAGAATGCATGTCAAGGAAGACCAGAGGTGGTGCACAGTGTGATGGATGCAGAACAAGAGCAGGATCAGGAAATACTTAGCCTTCAGTCACAACTAGAAGGAGAAAACAAATACAGAAAGCAGCTTTTTGCAACTATGCTCATTGGGGAAAAGTCAGTGAAATTCCAGTTAGACTGTGGAGCTAGCTGCAATATAATACCAATCCCACTGTTTAGTCCTGAGACACAGTTGGAGGACACAAAACAGGTTCTAGTCACATACAACAAGAGAGCATTTAAACCCCTAGGCAAATGTAGAATTAAAATCAGAAATCCAAGAAATAGAAAACTGTATTGTTTAGAGTTTATGGTGGTTCAGAACTACTCAGTGCCCTTGTTAGGCAATTAAGCAGTGCAGGCAATGGACTTGGTTAGAATACAGAGAGAGAACATTCTTGCCGTTGATGACATTGTCACTGAAGCCCATGACGACAAAGAACCATGGGACATGAGATGCATAAAGCGTGCATATTTTTATGTATTCAATGGTGATGGCTATCTTGAAGGAAAATACCTCATTGAAATAGACTCAAGCATAAAGGCAGTACAACTGCCAAAGCGCCACATTCCAGTTTCCTTAATGAAGCTATTGAAGGAAGAGTTAAAAAGCCTACAGGAGAGGAGTATTATAGCTCAGGTTGAAAAAAAAGTATGGAGTGGATCAGTAGCATGGTTGAAGTAAAGCATGTGTTGACCCAAGACTGTTAAACAGAGCTCTAATTAGACAACATTTTCCCCTTCCGACTACAGAAGATGTTTTACCAGATTTGGCAAAAGCACTGTGTGTTATGTGAAGGATGGATTCTGGCATGTGCAGCTGACACATGAGTCAAGCTACTTGACAACTTTTGCAACACCATTTGGTCAGTACAGGTGGTTAAGAATGCCAATGGGAATTAGCCCAGCACCTGAAGTATTCCAGCACAGGCTAATACAGGCATTAGATGGACTACCTGGAGTGAGAACCATTGCAGGTGACATCCTGATCATTGGTGAGGGTGAAAATGAGGAAGATGCTGTGAGAAACCATGATGTTCAGTTGAGAAAGCTACTGGATTGTTGCAGAGAGTGCAATTTTAAACTGAATGGTGAGAAATTCAAGCTGAGGCAAAATGAAGTACCTTACAGTGGTCACAGACTGACATCAGAAGGGTTAAAAATAGATCCTGAAAAGAGCTGAGCTATTGGAGAAATGCCAAGCCCAGCAGACGTGAAAGGACTTCAGAGGCTATTAGGTTTGGTCAATTATCTCAGCAAATTTTATGAACATCTAGCAGATGACTGTGAGGTTCTGAGGCAACTGATGCACAAAGATGTTACGTGGGAGTGGACAGGCGTGCAGGAGAATGCATTTAATAAACTGAAGAACACAACTGCCACAGCACCAGTGTGACTCATCAGAGACTGGGCTGGGAGCAGCACTCAGGCAAACAGGCCAGCCAATAGCCTATACTAGCAGAGCTCTCAGACCAACTGAAAAGGGCTATGCACAGACAGAAAAAGAATGTTCAGCCATTCTGTTTGGCATAGAAAAATTTCATCAGTACACGTATGGCAGGAAATTCGAAGTGCAATCCGATCATAAACTGCTGGAAACCATTATGAAAAAACCCTTATTCAGAGCACCAAAAAGATCGCAACGAATGCTATTGCGATTGCAGAAATATGATATCATTTGTGCCAACATTCGTGCCAGGACGACTGATGCATGTAGCGGACACACTCAGTAGGGCCTACCTATCGGAATGGGACACAGTAACACAATGGGACACAGTGACACAATGGGACACAGTGGCTCAGTGGAATCTGAAATTGAGAAAATAAACATGATTCAGTAGCTGCCCATATCAAAGGAAAGACTACGGAATATTCAGGCAGAAACAGAGAAAGACGAAGTGCTGCAATCATTAAAACAAGTCATATTGCAGGGATGGCCGAAAGACAAAACACTGGTGAGGGGTGAGGTGAGACCTTTTTTCTCCATGCAAGATGAACTTAGTGTACAACATGGTGTAATATTCAGAGGGGAGCGAGCAGTAATCCCAAACAATAAGAGACACGAAATTATGGCGCAAATACATTCATCTCATTTGGGCACTGAAATCTGTTTACGCAAGGCCAAAGAATGCGTTTATTGGCCTGGAATGACTGAGACCCTAAAAACATACATAGAGAACTGTGCAGTGTGCAGAGCCACAGACACAAGACAACAGAAAGAGACATTACACTCGCATGACATTCCACTGAGGCCGTGGGCAAAGGTTGCTACAGACTGATTCACATTCAATGGTAGAAATTATCTGATCTCAGTTGATTACTTCTCAAATTTCTGGACAGTCGACCATCTTCCAGACACAAGTTCAGTGTTATTCACAAGTTTAAAGCTCACTTTGCAAGACACATTATTCCTGATGTTGTGGTTTCAGATAATGGTCCACAAAACTGCTCCTGGGAATTTAAACAGTTCAGCAAAGCCTGGGACTTTGAGCATGTGACATCTTCGCCTACGTATCCTCAAAGTAATGGCATAGCCGAGTCAGCAGTAAAAATAGCAAAATGACTCATGGGAAGAGCAAAACAGGCAAAAATCAGACCCCCTACCTTGCCATTCTTGATCATAGGAATGCACCTTCACAGGGATTTAGTGCAAGCCCAGCACAAAAGCAGGAGAACCAAAACACTACTGCCAACTTGTAGCACATTACTTCAGCCTGTTGTGTAAAAACTAAACAAGCAATAAAGGACAATCAGTCTAGACAAACATACTATTACTACAGAGGTGTAAGAGATCTCTCAGACCTGAAAGAAGGAGACAGAGTGTGAGTGCAAACTGAAACTTCACACCACATGCACTGGACACCAGCTACAGTGATGGACCAGGTGAACACTAGATCATACACAGTAAGACTGGACAGTGGAGCCAAACTAAGGAGAAACAGAAGACATCTGAGAACACCACCTAAACAGGACCGGACAGAAACAGAACTGGAACACAAGGGGAAGAAGGGATACAGAACAGGCACCGACAGGCACACAAGAAATCAAAACGTAACTGATTTCATCAGACAAACAAGAAACACAGACGCTTACTCAACACAAAGACACATCTCAGTTTGAACTCTCAATACAGAATATTGTTAAGTCAAGAAGTGGTAAGATAATTAGAAAACCAGAACATTTAAAGGATTATGTGTAAATATGTTTATCTTGTTACGTGTTAAAAAAGTTGATTTAACAGAGAAGTAGACAAAAGAGGGAATTGTTTGAATTGCTCATTTAGGTTTTGCCTTAAGTAGTCTGTTGAATTGAATGCATAGTTCTATGTGTATTCAGATGTGTTGTGTAATATTCAGTTGGGGGGGTGTAACAAGAGGAATTATTACAGAACAGTGTTGTTGTAGCACGGACTGAATAGAGTGTGACAGCTGTATTATGAAGTTGTACTGTTAGAAGTTGAAAGTAAAGAGTTTAGAGAGCACAGAGACTCTTATTCCGACTCTTATTTGGTATGTTATTTTAAGTGAACAGAAATAACATAAAACACTAAGTTCCAGTCTGAGCATAAATGTATATAATATTTCATCTTATTCAACTTTAAATCATTTAATTCATGTGAAAAAAAATATTTAACCTGAGTGAACTACATGACATTATTTTTTGATGTAAATGAAATAAATTAAATTAAATATTTTTTCAGTGTAGAAGTAGTAGTAAATTAATACATGTATTCTTTGCAAAGAAATGGCAATATGGCTTACTAAGCTTGTTATCACTTAACCAGTCAAGCTGACTGATTAATCATTTACACAAATAAGTAACCTAGAGTAAGGCTAACAGTGCGGCTTGTGTGATAAACATAGGTTAGCACCTGTACAATGAATATTGTTTCTAAATCAGAGACGCTGTTTTAAGCGATGGCGTAATCCACAAGGCCAGGCGGTTCATCTTAATGCAGCTCACTGGTTGAATATGAACCCCCTTTATTTCAAGTTATTAGTTTTGATAATAATTAGATTCCTATTGATTCTTTTGTGGTATAGTATTGAGAAAATGTATGTAAATCTGTGGTTAATTTTTCAACTGGGGGTGCCTTTCCAGCGCAGAGGCGGAGGCCGAGTCAACAAAGAACTACTTAATACTCGTTCGTAATTTTGGAGGCTAAGAAGACTTTCCTACACAAGGGCAATTCAAAGTGCTTTATGGAGTCAAAAGAAACAGTAAAAAGCAGTTAAATTATGAGCAAGAATAAAAAAATAAGTCATTTTAAACAAATAAAATTGTGCAATAAAAGAAAATACATAAAAGGCATTTAGATTACTTAAATTTGGCAGTAAAAGAAAATGATTAAAATAATTCAAACAATTAAAATGACACAATTATAAAGAGCCATTACAGAATAAAAAGTGAGGAGTATTTTAATCTGAACTGTAAGCCTGCTCAATCAAGAACATTTTAAGTCTTGATTTAAAAGTGTCTAAAGTCAGGGCTCTTCTAATGATCTCAGTCAGCTGGTTCCATTTAAGAGCAGCCGCTTCTCCATGTTTAGTTTTCACCTGAGGCAGAGTTCTGCTTGGCTCATATCTCTGTAGCAGATCTTATATATACGCAGGTCCTACACCATGAAGGCATTTATAAACCAGTAACAACACCTTAAAGTCTATTCTGTAACAGACTGATTTAAAGTGTAAGGATTTAAGAACGGGTGTGATGTGATCTTTAAATCTTAGTGAGAAGTCTGGCAGCTGCATTTTGAATCAGTTTAAACTGTTTAATGGTCTTTTTGGAAGTCCAGTTAAGAGACCATTACAGTAATCAATCCTACTAGAAATAAAAGCATGGATAGTTTTCTCCAGGTCTTGTTTAGTCTTATAATCTCTAATTTTATTGATGTTCTTAACATGGTAAAATGCTGATCTACTAACTGCTTTAACATGACTACTAAAACTGAGAACTGATTCCATAAGTACGATAGTATTAATTAGTACTAGTATGCCAAGGTTTCGAGCTAGTTCTTTGGACTTGAGGGTTCTTGAGTCCAGATATGCAGCCAATCTGTGTCTCTTGTTGCTGTTGCCAAATAGTATAATCTCTGTTTTATCTTTATTCAACTGCAGAAAGTTGTGTCCCATCCAGTTAGTGATGTGTTCAAGGCACTTACACAATGAGTCAACTGGACCAGAGTCATTTGGGGACAGGGCCAAGTAAATCTGAGTATCGTCTGCATAGCTGTGGTAAGACAGCCCATAGTCTTGTAGAATCTGGACAAGAGGAAGCATGTATAGATTAAAATAGTAGTGGACCAAGAATAGAACCCTGGGGGACACAACAGGTCACTGGCACATTCTGAGAAATATTATTTTCTATTTCTACAAAGTAGTTCCTGCCTTGCAGGTATGAGCCGAACAACTTTAGGACTGTTCCTGAGAGTCCAACCCAGTTTGCATGTCTGTCTAAAAGAATTTTATGGTCAATGGTATCAAAGGCAACACTGAGATCAAGAAGTGATGTCTAGTGGTTAAACATATCAAAGAACACACAGTAGTGATCTGACAATGCCACATCCTTCACAGAGGCTGATATGTTGAGACCCTTTGAGATAACTACATCCAGAGTGTGACCATGACATTGTGTACTCCCTGTAACATGCTGTGAAAGACCAAAAGAGTCCCAATATGGCATGTAGTTCTTTGGCAAAACTGTCCTTGGGATTGTCAATATGTATGTTAAAGTCACCAGCAATAACAAAATGATCAAAATCAGTAGAAATGAAAGATAGCATCTCTGTAAATTCATCAGTAAAATCAGCATTGTACTTCAGAGACCTGTAGACAGTTACTTATAATATGTGTGGTGTCCCTTTTGGAACTGCACAGAGATATTCAGATGATGTGAAGTCACCAAGGAGGCTGCTTGCATTGAAAAGAACTATGATACAGAGCAGCTAGACCTCCAACATGATACATTTAAAAAATGAAAGTTAGGAGGCGCCGACTCCATTAAGACAGTTGCAGCACTACATTCATTTAGCAAAGTTTCAGTTCAAGGTATAAAAGTATAAAATCAATCCCATGGAGCATGATTTTTCTTAGGGGACAGTTTGGGGACCTCAGTGGGGATGTGGCAGCAGGTGAAGATAGAGTAGAAGCTGAGGTGGTTCTTTTCTGCACCTGAGGGCTGGCTGACAGGGAAAGTGATAGCCTTGTCCCAGCTGATACCAGCTTCTCCATGTCTGCCAGGAGGTTCAAGTGGGGTGATGGGGGTTTGGAAATAGAGGAAATGGAGGCTTCCTCTCGTGCTTTTGGTGTCTCCGGCGGCTGATAGTATTGATCATTGCCAATCACGTCCAGTGTCTGCAGCTCCCTCAGGTTGTCCTCAGTGGGGGGAAGATATTTTGGCTCTGAAATGTTGTCATCAGCTTGTACTGCAGAGTTCCTGGATGTTGGTGCTGATCTGCCACCATTAAGGAGAGTGGATAAAATGTACACTGTGAACATGAGGTTTTCTGTCAGATGTTTAACACCCCTTTAGTTTGTGTGCATTCCATCTCTCCTAAAAAGTTATCTCTTCCCAAAGAACAAGTTAAAGTTGTCAGTGAAGTTCAGTCCATTTGACCTGCAGCTTTTCTGTAGCCAAGTGTTTAATCTGAGTAAACTTGAGAACATATTGGTGCCCGCTGCAGGTAAAGGAGCACTAATAAAAGACTGTATGTTGAGCTTGCTTAGTGTGTTAAAGAGGTCATTAAAGTCCTTTTTTTAAAACTTCAGACTCCTACTTGCTAGTGTCTTTGTTTCCAACATGTACAATAATCTGCTTCACAGTGGTGTACTCACCCAGTACAGCTGGACGATTTCCATTAAGTACACGGACTGTGATGTTCGGCTCACAGTGTGTTTGTTACCCCATTAACAGTGTCATCTCCAAAGAGCGTGACCAGCTGACACTGGCACTTTCTGTGTTATGTTCATTGCATTTTTATTCTCACCATTCTCAACAAAGCACAACATCTCTATCAGCTGTACACACGGCAGAGCTGCCATCAACACGATCCTCTGGTCCGGTTCTGTGTGTCTCCACTGTCCGCTGCTCTGTTAAGCCCTCGGCCTGCTGTCTGCTGCCCATACTCCACACACTCCTCGTACAGTGCCTCGCACAGCAAGAAAATTTCCAAAGTCCAAATTTCCAGTCCCTTTCCAAAGCTGTCATTCTTTGTAGAAGTCTGTAACAATTCTGACTGCACATGTGTTTTTGAGGCAATTTAAAAGTTTCTTCTGCTGTAGCCGGTTGGAACTGTCCTAGTTCCTACAAGTATCACACTACTTTAAAAGTAGCAAAAACACACAAAAAATGCCCAGTTATGGCTGCGTAGAGCTGCTGACTTGTTTATATTTAAAAAGGTCAGATACTCTATCACAGAAAAACACAAGAAGCTTTTGAAAATAAAGTAAAGAAATAAAAGATAGCAGAGATAAGCAGCAAAGCGTCTGAATGGTGAACTTGACAGAAGGAATAAAATTTAAGACAATAAATAGTGGAATCTTCTGCTTCTTTTGGAACTTTATACTAATGTGAACCATACATATGTTTAATGTCTTGAGGAAACTCAAAGTTTTGGTAGGTAAAATCAGAAAACCTGTGACTTCCATATTCAGATTAATAAAAAAAAAACCTTCCTGTTAAGCCTAATGAGAAATAATGTAAATCTGAATGAGAACAAGATGCGGCATGGTGGCCCAGTGACGGTGTCCACCACACGGCCACAGTGTTCCAAGACCAATTCTTAGACCCTGTCCACATGACAATAGTATGATTTGAAACAAAGTATTTTCTTTGCCATTTCAAAAAGTTTTGCATCCACAACAACAACAACAACACAATGCAACAACATTCTAGAATTTATCTATGTCTACAAGAATCTGCAGAAATGAATGAAAGTGCTGTAGTACATACAGTATCTCACAAAAGTGAGTACACCCATAACATTTTTGTAAGTATTTTATTATAACTTTTCATGGGACAACACTGAAGATATGACACTTGAACATATATGATACAATGTAAAGTAGTCAGTGTACAGCTTGTATAACAGTGTAAATTTGGAGTGCCTTAAAATAACTCAACACACAGCTATTAACATCTAAACCACTGGCAACGAAAGTGAGAACACAGATGCTCAATAGGGTTTAGGTCTGAGACATGCTTGGCCAGTCCAGCACCTTTACCCTCAATTTCTTTAGCAAGGCAGTGGTCGTCTTGGAGGTGTGTTTGGGGTCATTATCATGTTGGAAT
>JAOVVH010000015.1:371619-388968 GCA_028566435.1 Scorpiodoras heckelii
AAGAAGTTTCTAGAACTGTCCAGAATTATCTAGAACTTTCTGGGACTGTACAGAATTGTATGTAGCTGTATAAATACTGGGAGGAGTTGTAACCTTCTCCTGGCATGCATTGGGAGGCACTCTGTTTTCTCCCTTGCTCATGCTTTGTTTTAATTAAAGCACTCTTTGGAAACGAGCTAAAAGGGTGGAAAATGGCTTCTGATTACAACGCCTCCACGCCGTTGTTACATTGGTGTCAGAAGCGGGGATGTCTGGAATGCAAGCTGCTCCAAGAGCTTACTGAAGAAATCCAGAGTCTTATGAACAAACAACAGGAAAGGACGCAGCAGAGAGCCGAATTGAACAGTCGGATAGCTCCAGCACAGTGAGGCATGTCATGAGACCTGGCATCAAGAGAGCAACTGCAGCGGCTAGCGCAACAGCTGCCACGAATGATATGACTGTGGCTGGGCAGTGGTAATTCAGATCCTGTGCTAAAATGGAGAAGGAGCATGGGAACCATTCCATGCACAGCTGTGTGCAGCCAGCTTCTACAACTGGTTAGTGGAGGAGGTGGCGATGCAGTTTTGCCTGGCGCTAGAAGGGAAAGCGCACCAGGTGCCATTGGATTTACCTTCCAAGCAGCAAAGCGATTTGACAGCACTAATGATGGCACTGTGGCTGTGCTTCGGTCAAGTGCCTGCTGCTATGGCTGTGAAAAACTGGCTTCCTCCACGCTGTTGGCTACACAGTGAGCAGATTAGCGTGCTAGCAGGGAAATTAACACCAGAATTAGGCCTGGATTATTTCATTAACGCACTTGCACCAGAGGAGTTAAAAAAGTGCAACATTGAGCTCATTCTGGGATAGTGCGCTTCGTCTAGAGTTTCACAGTGTTTCGCGGTGGATAGCACAGAAGCAGCGGTCTGTGAGCAACCAGTGGGCTTGCGGATCATGTGTTGGCATTGCAGGAAGCGAGGGTCTTGAGCAATGTGGTGCCACAAGCCTGAGCTGGCAGGAAACAACAGCAGGGCTGCCTAGTGAGGGATTGGCAGCCCCTCAAGCCTCTCTCCCTCACACATGAAGCTATCATCCAGCACGGATTATGTGTTTGCTGTCAGCTTAACAGAGTATGAGTTAAAGCACTACTGGACACTGGGTCTATGCATTTTTGTCTTTATTATTATTTGTCTTTATTATTATTTGATTATTTGTCTACTATGGGAGCTGTGTTAGATTTAAGAACATAGACATTGTTAATTGCCAATGTCAAACTGTCATTGGTAAAGGCGGGCCGCTGCCGCACGGGAGCATAGTCCCGGGGCTCCCTGGTGGTGTCATCCCCGTCTCCCGAGTGATGCTGCTATCCCGGCAGGAGCTGAACATGCAGTGCCGGGGTGGCTGGTGAAGCTCGGAGGCCCAGGGGTGGCACCGTTAGGTCGAGATCACAATAGTTTTCTTGGGGTAACACTGCTGTTGGTGGAGGAGCTGAACACACAGCACCATCAGAAGTGGGTGGATCCCCAGAAGCTGTGGCCAGCACTCACGAGCAACTCAACCGTCACTATCATGTGCAACCTGCCTGCCAACCAACTTCCACATGAGAACTGAGAGATAATGCTGATGAAACCAGTGTTGTTCGTGAATTGTGGGAGCATAGCAGCTCAGAGATCACACCAGAAGAAAAATAGAAGCTGCGGGAATTAATATGCCGGTTCATGGATATTTTTGCAGCATCCGAGAAGGACTGTAAGTGCACTGATCTCGTTCAGCACAACATCAACACTAGAAACATCAGCTTCCGCTGAGGATTAAGGAAATGGCAGCTGCAGGGGTCATGGAACAGCCCATGGGCCATTCCAGTTGTGCTGGTGAAGAAGAAAACAGGGGACTGGAGGTTTTGCATGGACTATCGTCACCTGAATGCCGTGACTAAGGTAGATTCTTACCCTATTACTCGCATAGTCGATGTTTTGGACTGTTTAGTTGGCTCAGCTGGTTTAGTTCACTAGACCTACATAGCGGGTACTGACAAGTAGCATTAACAACCAATGCTAAAGAGAACAAGTGCTAGCTGATATTCCCAAAAGCCGCTGCATTGTTTACTTGGATGATGTGCTGGTTTGCGTGCCCAGCTTCAAGGATGTGCTGGTTACAATGGAGTGAATGTTCCAAGCTATCAGAGTGGTGAACTTGTGTTTACATCCAGGCAAGTGCAAGTTGCTACAATGCTGAGTGGACTGATGTTGAGACAGACCCAGAGAAAGTTTGAGCAGAGAACGAATGACCCACACCTCGTGGATTACTGTGCTCCAAGAGTTTCTGTTCACAATCCAGCACAGCTCCAGCAAGCTCCATGTTAATGCTGATGCACTTTCACATCACCTGTGTGAAGCTGAGGAGTGCAGACTTGTAGTCTTCTGCCAGTGCCACTGCAACTCACTCTTCTGACCATGAGTGTGTTTTTTTTTGCCATGTGTGACTCCCCTTCCCTTTTTTATTCAGTCTCATTCTCACTTGTTCATGATTTGTTTTAAATAAAGCACTCTTTGGAAAAGACCTAAAAGGGTGAATATGGCTTCCTTTCACAACCCCTCCACACCGTCACCACAATAATAACCATCAATGCCCAAATATTGGTGAAACTGAATGTTATTACACCTATTCTCAGAAGGCCCTAGAGTTTGTTAGAGAGCATACGTAAGAAGATATTAACAAACATGAAGACCAAGGAGCTGTTAAAACAATTTTGGTACAAAGTACTAAAAAATTATCAGAAAATAAATCAAATGAAATCGGCTTCTTATTATTGGGTTTCTGAGTGGTGAAATATGCATGTGCAAATCCTGACAAGGCCACAACTGTCCATGGCCAGGAGCTAAGGGAGCAAAATGGGCCATGCTCTCTGGGTGTGTGGCATACTCCGTCAGACACAGCAATGCTTTTTTGTGGGTGTCAGTGACGTTGGGTGTGGAAGAGGGCAGATAGCACTTCCCTCTGAGTGACACTGCATGAGCAGCACTTGACAAAAGTTGCCATTGCAACTGGGGTCACCAATTTTTATTTATTTTTTTATTTATGCTACATAGCCCAATAAGTTTGGATGTCTTTTTACACCATAATAGACTGACTAGGAATGTTAATATTTATTTTCACCTCATACAGTTAATGATTTATTTATATTCATACAAAACAGTTAATCCACATCCTTATGATATAAATGTCTGTGGCACTAGAACACAAAGGAGCCAGATGTGTGGATAAATCGGCTCACAAAACCCTTAGTGTGAAATGCAGGTATATTACGAGTAATTACAACTAATTCTCCTTATATACACCATTCAAAATAGGAAACTACTTCATAAAAGTTTTCAGATCATATAAATAAATAGGATGAAAGACTACACGAGTGCCACCCCACACAGTCAAAAAGCAGATAAAAATGGTCCCATGAGATTTTTTAGCTGTCATGGCTTGTTTCAAACACTGAAATGAAAAAAAGAAACTGTTTCATGGACAGATACTGAGAAAATATTCTTTATCTATCATGCATTTCATTTACAGAAACAGTGTGGTGCAATAAAAGGCTTTATTCATAGCTTAAATGAAAGGATCTCTCAAAAAACACAGGAAAAATGAACAAATCATAAGTCTTTCAATAGTACAGCAAATTTACAGCCTAATGCACCTAAATAAACAGTTCCGTTGTATAACATACAACAGAAACACACCATAAAATCTGAGCCATGCAATTGCCTGAAAACCCTGTGTCTTTAAAATTGAGTCAGGTCCATATATACTGCACAAAAAAGAGAACTTAATAAAGGGAAATTAAATTGTATGTCAGATCTTGATGAACAAAATATTCAAGTTGAAAATCTTTACTGATATAAACTGTGTAATTTGTTGAGAACAAAATGATGTAACTATGGTCAATGGAATCCAAAATCATCAACACATTTAGGGTTGCATTCAAAATCACACCAAAAGTCAAAGTAAAAAATTTTAATCACATATGGATCCAATTTGCATGAATTTCATCAAGGCAATTCATAATGTGACTTAGTAGTGTGTATGGCCTGTATGTGCCTGAGTGTCTACACTCCTGACAACGTCTGGGCATGTTCCTGATGAGAAGGTGGATGGGTCCTGGGGGATCTCCTCCCAGGTCTGGATCATGGCACCTTCGAATGAACTGATACATAATGTCCTAGAGTCTCTCAATTGGATTCAGTTCTGAGGAAAGTGAGGGCCAGTCAATGGCATAAATACCAGAAACTGCCTACTTACTCTGGCCACCTGAGGCCAGACATTGTCCTGCACCAGAAGGAACCCAGGGCCCACTGTACCACCGTAAGGTCTGACAATGGCTCTGAGGATTTCATCCCGGTACCTAACACCATGTGGAGTTTTTTGCAAACATCTGATATGCTTCCCCAGACCATCACTGACCCACTGCCAAACTGGACATACTGGATGATGTTTCATGCAGCATAACTTTCACCATGGGGTCCCCAGAGTCTTTCATGTCGGTCACATGTTCTCAGTGTGAACCTGCTCTCATCTGTGAAGAGAATGGGTCACCAAAGGCAGACCTGCCCATTCTGGTGTTCTCTGGTGAATGGCAATAGGGCTGCATGGTGCTAGGCTGTGTGCACAAGTCCCACTAGAGGTCATCTGGCCCTCATGTCACCCTTATGTGACTGTTTCTGACAGTTTCTTCAGAAACATGCACACCGGTAGCCCCTGGAGATCATTCTGTAGAGCTCTAGAAGAGCTCTCCTCCTGTTCCTCCTCACACAAAGGAATAGTCCTGCTACTAAGTTGATGTCCTTCTACAGCCCTGTCCAGCTTTCCTCCATGCTCTTGAAACTGGTGCTGGAAGACACAGCAAGCTTTCTTGCAATGGCACATTGCACCATCCTGGAGGAGCTGGTCTACCTGTGCAACCTGAATGGGCTGCAGGTACCACCTCATTCTAACAGTCAAGGACAATAGCAAAATGCAAAAAAAAAAAAAAGAGACGAATCAGTCAGGGAGGATAAGGAGAGAGTAACTATCTGTGGCCACTACCTGAAAAGCCATTCCCTTTTTGGGTGTTGTCTTACTGTTGCTTCTCCAGTGCACCTGCTATCACTTTCATTTGAATCAAAGCAGGTGAAACTGATTCACAATCGCTTATGCTTGCTAATTGGACAGACTGATATCCCTGAAGTTTAATTGACTTGGTGTTATAGTGTGATTAACTGTTTCCTTAATTTTTTTAGCAGTGTATTTGGACATCGTCATATCTAGTTTTATTTTAGCAGTTTACCACAGCATACTGGAGTTGAAATTAAATAATGAATAAACAAACTGCAGAGTCTCAGTTTTACTTTGAGTTTCAGTTATTTAGATTTACATGCACATAGATTACAAAGCTTTTTTTTTTATGTCCCCTTAGTTGCTCAGCTGTTCCATGGCCATGCATTATTCCCTCATATTTCACTTAAAGTAAGCAGCAATAAAAGGCCTAGAGCTGATTTCAGTAGTGGCATTTGCATTTGGAATTTGTTGCTGTTAATTCTCATTTATTCATGACAGCTAAGTCCAAACAGCTGTCCAAACACTGCCAGGGAAGCAAGCCATCATTAGTTTGAAAAAAACAAAATAAACCTATCAGAGATCCAGCAAAAACATTGGGTGAGGCCAAATCCATTATTTGGTACATTCGTACAAAAAGAATGCACTGGTGAGCTCAGGAGCACTAAATGGCATGAAAGACCATGGAAAAGAACTGTAGTAGATGGCAGAACAAGTCTTTACCTGGTGAAGAAAAAACACTTCTCAGCAGTTGGCTAGATCAAGAATACACTCCAGGAGGTACACTATAAGACCTAATGTTTACAGACATCTGATCTTCACGCCCATATGTCAGCCTTCCCCGACTGTTGCCATACAACTGGAAGCACATGATTGTATTGGACGTATTTGCATGCTGTAGCATGACACTGCATCTGTACACAAAGCAAGGTCCATGAAGACAATTTTGCTAACGTTGGAGTGGAAGAACTCAAGTGGCTTGCACAGAGCACTGATCTCAACCCCATTGAACACCTCTGGGATGAACTAGAATGCTGACTATGCCCCAGGTCTTCTTGCCTGATCTTTTGATTGTGGCAAAATGGGCAAATCCCCACAGACATGCTATAAAATCTATTGGAAAGCTTTCCCAGAAGAATGGAGATTGTAACAGCATAGGGGGCACTAAATCTAGAATGGGATGCATATGTTCAGCAGAGTAAATATAGAGGATTTACCACAAGATCAAAAACAGGAAGATAGAGTTTGCCAAAGATATCTAAAAAAAGGCCTGTTCAGTTCTGGAACAACATCCTATGGACAGATGATATAAAGATCAATTTGTTAAAGGATGATGGGGAGAAAATGGTAGGGAGAAGGGAAGGAAATGGTCATGATCCAAAACATAAGACCTCATCTTATTGCTTAGCTTCTGCAGGAAAAATTCAAGTGTATTATCTGCTCATATAATCAGAGAAATGCTTCAAAACTCAGTGGATGTTACTTAACACTGTAAATAGACAATGACCCAAAACCCAAGACTGTAAGGCAAAGAATTCTGCAATGACCAATTCATTCACCTGACCTGAATCCAATTGAGCATGAATTTCAGCATGCTAAAAGACTAAACTGAAAGAGAAACACCCCAAGAACAAGTATGAACAGAAGACAGCTTCAGTAAAGACCTGGCAGAGCATCGCCAGGGAAGAAACCCAGTAACTTGTGATGTCTATGGGTTCCTTTCACTCATTTGGATGTAAATACCCTTAAATTAAAGCTGAATATTTTGACCTTATATTAATTATTTAATTCCAGCTCCAAAAGACCGTGGTAGATATCTAAAATTACAAAGTTCAAATATATATAGAACTGACTGTACGTGAGCAGTACTGGACACAGGAGAGGTGGCTGGGAAAGATCATTTTTGTCAAAGCTATAGCATAAAACTACGTTTTTTTCAGTTTGCTATTTATTGCACATAGTGTTGGAAGGACAAGTTTATTTCTGTTGAGCATCTCAAAGGGAAGCTGCAATCAACTACACCACTTTTAATAAATCAGAAACTACAGCTTGTCAACACTTAGACAATAGCTGCAGAAGACACACATTATAATATTTAAATAAAATCATAAATATTCCATTTGTGGGGCTGACCTACAGCAAAAATAGCTTACTGAGGCAAACAAAAAAATTACGCCCTAGTTGGAAACATCAACAATCAGAGACACTATCAGACACAGTCAACTGTCAGAAAGAAATAAAACCAAGACTACAGGGAAGCTGATCTGCTCAAAGCTCAGTATTAACATTGGAAGCATTTTTCTGACATCAGCCTTGTGTCCTACTCCTCTCTGACATAAATAAACTTTATATACAAGGCTTGAGTTTATGGTCAGATCATGGACCATATATACTGATGGGTGACAAATGAAAGGAAAACCCAACATAAAGTGTCTTAGGAAGGTTTTGGACCACCAGTTGCCACTAGTACCACATCAATGCAATTTAGCATTGATTCGACAAATTTCTCTATCTGAATTCTGAAGGCAGGATGGAATGCCAGTCTTCCAAAAGATATTTCCTCATTTGGTGTTTTGATGATGGTGGTGGTGGTGGCGCACGCCATCTAACAAAATCTCCTACAGGTGTTAATCTGGGCTCATATGTGGTGACTATGAAGGCCATAGCATATGAGTCACATCATTTTTATACTCCCATTCCACTCAGGATACAAATGTTTCCTTATAGGATAAAAGTGATCAGTCAGAAGAATGTTGTATTGAGCTGCAATGATGTGTTATTCTAACAAGTGGAGGCAAACCATACCAGCAAATAAACAAACAATGCCCCTCACCACAAGCATAATAGAAACACTGGTTTTTCCTTTGTCTTGTCACCTGTCTGTATACATGATCATTTGTACGATTTATATAATAGATGCATATGCAACACTTTAAAGAGCTTTTAGTGTAAATGTAAGTAAAAGTAATTAGCTTGCAATTTGCACTTTGTCTAAATAAAACAGGCATAACTTTTAAAGGACCTTAATTTAACTCAGTTCAGATGACAGTATATCAGATAATAACAGTTTGGTATTACTTTTTTTTTTTAACACTACTGTTTCTAAAATAGTTCAGCAAATTGCCTGAATGCCATTTTCTCACTACAGGGACAGTGCTTGGTTAATGTATTCCCCTAGCTGTTTGTTTGCACAAAACGTGGAATATTTTTTCCTTTCATTTTACATAATTCAGTTATCCAGCACTATCCAAATGATTCGGCATTGCAACTGGATATTCAGCATCCAATACTTTTGTTTTGTTTTGTTAAGTTTGTTTCATTCACAAAGCATGCTGTCACTAGTCTCTTTCTCTTCTTTACAGGAGCAACTTTCCTACAGTGACACCGATGACAAAGAACAACACGATTAAAGCGATGACCCTAGTGCTCAATCCTTCCTCCTTCACTGTGACAGATGAAGGTGTGGAATGCTGAGCTGCCATCACTGTGTTCTTCCTCATCCGCAGACAATCATCTTCCTGCTGCGGAGGAAGAAAAGAAATAGGCACAACAATTCAGTGTTCTGTAGAATTTAGGTATGTGATTGGCAAAGGACCAAATTTCAGGAAAATATACAGAGCACAGAGCACGACATGGTGGCATCCCTAAACTACACCCCCCACACAACCCATCCCAAAATTACTAGTGGTGGCTCTACTATAGCATATGAATGGTAATACATGTGCCATGCCAAGAACTTATTTGAAAAAACAAAATCCTTTTCATTTACTTTTTTTTAAAATACATACTTTTAAAATATTTTATAATAACTTAGAAGAAACTTAGAATGATCTTGATTTCATTTTACTGCAGGGTTCATACACCTTTTCCAAGATCAAATTCAAGCACTTTTCAAGCACTTCCAAGGTCCATTTTCAAGACTTTCCAGCACCTTACAGCTGTAGTAAATTACATATTTATACAAATACAGTGTCAAGAAAAAGTATGTGAACCCTTTGAAATTACCTGGTTTTCTGCATTAATTGGTCATAAAACGTGATCTGATCTACATCTAAGTCCCAAGTATAGACAAACACAATGTGCAAACCTAATATATCACACAAACAATTATAATATTTCGTGTCTGTATTTGGAAACATCCATTAAAAATTCACAGTGCTGGTGGAAAAAGTAAGTGAACTCTTGGATTTAATAACTGGTCGAACCTCCTTTGGCAACCATAACCTCCAACAAGCGTTTCCGGTAGCTGCTGATCAGACCTGCACAACGTTCAGGAGAAATTTTGGACCATTCTTCCTTACAGAACTGCTTCAGCTCAGCCATATTCTTAGGATGTCTGGAGTGAACAGTTCTCTTAAGGTCATTCCACAGCATCTCTAGTGGATTCAGGTGTGGACTCTGACTGGGCCACTCCAAAAGGCAGATTTTCTTTTTTTGAAGCCATTCTGTAGTAGATTTACTTCGATGTTTAGGGTCATTGTCCTGCTGCATCACCCAATTTCTACTGAGCTTCAGCTGGTGGACAGCCACCCCGACATTATTCTGTAGGATACCTTGATAAACTTGAGAATTCATTTTCCCCTCGATGATGGCAAGCGGTCCAGGCCCCGAAGCAGCAAAGCAGTCCCAAATCGTGATGCTCCCACCACCGTACTTCACCGTTGGGAAGATGTTTTCATGTTGGTATGCAGACTCCAGGTTTGCAAACTCCTGACTCTAATTAGCTTTTGTTGAAGTCATTAGCATAAGGGTTCACTTACTTTTTCCACCAGCACTGTGAATGTTTAATGGATGTGTCCAATACAGACATGAAATATTATAATTGTTTGTGTGGTATTAGGTTAAGCACATTGTGTTTGTCTATACTTGGGACTTAGATGTAGATCAGATCACGTTCTATGACCAATTAATGCAGAAAACCAGGTAATTTCAAAGGGTTCACATACTTTTTCTTGCCACTGTACACACATACTCAAAATGTGACTCAAGGGGGGGACCGAACACCAAACCACTGGAACCAAACACCATCACTTCTGTTTTCATTTCATTAAAATTTAAAGTTGAAAGCCATCCAGGCTTTAATGTCATTAAGACATAAGTGGCTTAATGATGCTGCTGATTTTAGTTCTCTATACTTAGAAAAAAAAAACTAAACAAAAATTCACACACTTCATATGTGGCCAAATATTTTGAGACTGACAAATTTTGGTTTTCACAAAGTGATTCTTTAGTGTTTTTAGTAATGAACGTGTTAAAGAATTAATCATGATTTAAAAAATTTACGCCACTAAAAATTTTAACACAGATTAAAAATTAGTTAAATTACGCAAACCAGCGGTGCCGTCAGTGAACACAAACATTCTGAATTTCACTGTTACGTTACTCGTTTTATTCCGATCACAAGTGTCCCTAATTTGTATCCCTGCTCCCTACACACTGCACAGGGTACAGAATCACAAGGGCTCTTCATATGGAACTGAGTCACTAAAATGGCTCTACTTGAAATGCCCTGCAACGTCTTCAACAGCGGACAGCTGATCACACTGGTTGTGTTCTACAAGACAGACAGCAGTATTTAGCATGATAAACAACACTGTTCAGACTAATTTTTTATGCCGTAGGCACTTTTAAAATAAATGTGATGAAACGTCTATGAACTGTGGGTGATGTATTTAATTTTTTAATGTATGTTTTGGTTGTGGTTGGAACATAATTTTACTCTTCGGTATATCAGATGAATGAAAGATAAAAACTATTTTTAAATTAAAAAAGATATAAATCATCATTAATATTTCACTTTTATCAAATAAAGTAAAATGAATAATGAGGCAACATTCAGCAGTCATTTCTCTTTCATTTTCAATGGCCGTACGATGCCGACCTGCATGTGCAATGCAAATCAAAATGTGTGTTAAAACCACGATTAAAAAATTTATTGCGTGATTAAAAAATTTATGGTGTGACAGCACCAGTTTTTAGATCTTTTTGTCAGATGTTTCTATGGTATTCTGAAGTACAATTATAAGAATTTCATTTAAAAAAAAAATAATTTTATTGACAAATACATCAAGTTTATGCAAAGACAACATTTACAGTGTTGATCCTTCTTTTTCAAGACTCCTGCAAGTCGCCCTGGCATGCTGAATAGTGGCTTCTGGGCCAAATCCTGATTGCAACCCATTCTTGCCTAATCAGTGTTTGGAGTTTATCACAATTTCTGCTTTTGTTTTCCACCCGCTATTTGAGGATTGACCACAGGTTCTCAATGGGTTTGATATCTGGGGAATTTCCTGGCCATGGACCCAAAATTTCAATGTTTCGTTCACCGAGCCACTTAATCATCACTTTTGCCTTGTGACATGGTGCACCATCATGCTGTAAAAAGCATTGTTCATCACCAATTTGCTCTTGCATCGTTGAAAGAAGTTGTTCTTGGGGGATGTTTTGATACCATTCTTTATTCATGGTAGTGTTCTTAGGCAAAATTGTGACTGAGCCCACTCAACTGGATGAGAAGCAATATGAATGGTCTCAGGATGCTTTACTGTTGGCATGACACAGGACTCATGGTAGCGCTCACCTTTTCTTCTCCGGACAATCATGTTTCCAATGTCCCAAACAGTCTGAAAGGGGCTTCATCAGAGAAAATAACTTTACCCCAGTCCTTACTGCAGTCCAATTCCTGTACTTCCTGCAGAATATCAGTCTGTTCTTTGTTTTTCCTTGGATACCAGGCCATGCTCCAAAAGCCTTCACCTCACTGTGAATGCAGACGCACTCACATCTGCCTGCTACCATTCCTGAGCAAGCTCTGCACTGGAGGTGACCCAATCCTGTAGCTGAATCCTCTTTAGGAGATAGTCCTGGCACTTGCTAGACTTTCTTGGGCACCCTGAAGATTCTTCACAGCAACTGAACCTCTCTCCTTGAAGGTCTTGATGTGATAAAAGGGGTGATTTATGTGCAGTCCTACAAGCAACAATATCCTTGCCTGTGAAGCCCTTTTGATACAAAGCAATGATGACAGCACATATTTCCTTGGATGTAACCAAGGTTAATAGAAGACAATGATTTCAAGCACCACATCCCTTTTAAAACAACCAGTCTGCTCTTCTAATCAATTAGCATGACAAAGTGATATCAGCTGCCTTGTCCTCGTTAACATTTTCTCCTGAGCTAACGAGAAGCTCACTGAAATGATGTTGGCAAGTCATTTTGTGGCAAGGCTGAAATGCAGTGGGGTTTTTGTGATTAAATAAATTTTCATGGCAAGGAATGACTTTGCAATTAATTGCAATTCATCTGATCACTCTTCATAACCATCTACAGTTAATGTAAATTGCCACCATAAAAACTGAAGCAGCAAACTTTGTAAAAACCAAAATTTGTAAAACATTTTGACCACAACTGTAGATGTAGCAGCTCATGAAACATCCGATACCCTAAGAAATTTTTTCTTTATGGATTTGCATGATTCACATGGATCACATTTTCAGGTCAAAAAAGCTGGCATCCCTGAGTATTAAATACTTGAACCTTCATCTTGTCATAAGTTTAAATTTTTCCAAGGCATTTTAAACTATCTGCTAGCTAGTCCACGAAACACAAACATTACCCTAATTTGTTTGTTTTCTTCTCTTAGTCGCTGCACCTCCACCTGCAGTCTTCTGCACTCTTCCATAATCCTCTTCACCTCTGCATCATCCAAACTGGACCCCAACTTCGAGGACAGCATGGATGAATCCGATTTTAAAAAACTAGAGGAAATCATCTTACTGCTGTCCATGTCATGCTATTAATAGTTTGAAAGCACACACACACACACACACACACACACACACACCTCATGAGATTAAGGCAAACATTCATATAAACTTTACATAAATGCAAAATATGCACTCACTGTCCACTTTATTAGTAGTACCTGTACAACTCCATTCATGCAATTATCTAATCAACCAATCATGTGGCAGCAGGACAATGCAAAAACTCATGCAGATACAGGTCAAGAGCTTTGGGTAATGTAGATAACTGCATAAATGTAATAAAGTGGAAAGTGAGCATAGATAATTTTTCTTCATATTTACACAAACAATTCCATAGTATCTTGATCAGAGGAATCATACTTTTTTAGTTTATGAATAAGGGTACAATATGATTACCGTTTTCTCATTCTCATTTGGCATTTCAAAGACACATCGCAGCTTAGAGTCCATCAGTTCCTCTGGTTTGGCCTCCTTCCACTGCATGAGAAAAGGATAAAATGGAGAAAAATGGTTTGAAAGATGGAGAAGTAGACAGGAAATGGCCTACTAGATTAACTAGACAGTGCAGTTCCTGCAGAACTTGTTACTGTGTTGTGACACAAATCTTCTGCATTGGCTGACTTTGTGTAAACATTCATCATAATTCTACACTTATTATACACCGATCAGCCATAACATTAAAACAAAGGTGAAGTGAATAACACTGATTAACTCACTACAATGACATCTGTCAAGGGGTGGGATATGTTAGGCAGCAAATAACAGTGATTATACAAAATTGATGTGTTGGAAGCAAGAAAAATGGGCAAGCATAAGGAACTGAGCAACTCTGACAATCGCCAAATTGTGATGGATACACAACTGGGTCAGAGCTTCTCAAAAACTGCAGGTCTTGTGGGGTTTTCCCAGTATGCAGTGGTTAGTACCTACCAAAAGCAGTCCAAGAAAGTGCAACAGGTGAACCGGCAACATTGTCATGGGCAGCCAAGGTTCACTACTGCGCATGAGGAGTGAAGGCTAGCCCGTCTGGATAGATCCCACAGAAGAGCTACTGTAGCAGAAATTGCTGACAAATTTAATGCTGGTAATGATAGAAAGGTGTCAGAACACACAGTGCATCACAGCTTGCAGTGTATGGGGCTGTTTAGCTGCAGACCAGTCACAGTGCCCATGCTGACCCCTGTACACCACTGAAGACACCTACATTAAGCACAGGAGCATCAGAACTGGTCCATGGAGCAATAGAAGAAGGTGTCCTCAACAATGAATCACGTTTTCTTTTACATAATGTGGATGGTCGGGTGATTCTATATCAACTACCTCGGGAAGAGATGGCACCAGGATGGTGGAGGCAGTGAGTTGCTCTGGGCAATGTTCTGCTTGGTAAACTTGGGTCCTGGAATTCATGTGGACGTTACTTTGGCACATACCACCTACCTAAATATTGTTTTACACCAAGTACCCCTTGGAATAGAATCCTCTAATGACAATGGCCTCTTTCAGCAGGATAACACTGCAAACATTGTTCAGGAATGAATTGAGAAGCATGACAAAGGTTTCAAGGTGTTGACTTGGCTTCCAAATTCCCCAGATCTCAATCCGATTAAAGGCCCAACCTTGAAACTTTCAAGACTTAAAGGATCTGCTGCTGCTATCATGGTGCCAGATACAACAGCACACCTTCAGAGGTTTTGTGGAGTCCATGCCTTGACAGGTCAGAGCTGTTTTGGTGGCACAATATTAAGCAGGTGGCTTTAATGTTATGGCTGATCATTATGGCTATGACATTTAACCCTTGGCTAATATGTCCCATTTCAACATTGATATTCCTAGTATGAAACACAAGAACTAATTTGTCTTTCTTCACAATCCATATTTCCAGTATGAGACAAAAGAAGATTTTTTCCCTTTTCCCCATCAATATTGCTAGAATGAGAAAAGGAACTAATTTTCTCTTTTCCCATCTATAACAGCAGAACCCAGAAGCAGGAAACAGGTTTATAGCTTTAAGTTGTTATATTTGGATTTATTATTTACTGGTAAGGTAGGATCCTGAACTTTGTGTACGTGAGTACTTTGTGTATCTGCTAGACTCTGTTGGATCTAGTCTTATGCCTCTAATACTGTTTATTCTGCAGTGTGTGTTGGTCTGTCCTAATTAATACTTCCAGGAGATGACTCTAATCAAGAGCCCACGCTCCTTTATGATGTAAATTGTGGGCAGGGCTTACTAACATATATTGAAGGTGAAAGCAAAATTCTATAATGGTTACAAACAAAAAAATTAGTTAGATAATGCTAAGTTTATTTAGTATTTGAGTGTTACCAGTTCCCTCTCAGTCCTCCTTGAACTCATCTGAACATATCATCTTTTGAATTCCATGCAATTACAGTTACCACTCCAATCAACCTTCTCATCATCATCTCCACCCTCCTGCTCCCCTAGGAGACTTACTTGAAATTGACATGGTCCCCTCTGATTCTCTTTGAATACGTTAACCTCCCCTCCAACAAGCTCCAGTCCTATTGCTTTCTCCCCTGGTACACTCCTTTCCCTGAGCTGCCCTTATACACACAAGGGAGGAAATGTCCTGGACATGGTCCTCAGTCACCCCTCTGCAGCTACAGACATCACCATTAGACCACTCCACGTCTCTGACCACTACACTGTATCCTTCTCCATCAACCTCTCTGTTCTGCCTAACATCAGCGGTCAATATCTCTCCCACTTGCCAAGAACCTCTGCTCTATCTCGACATCCTCTGTTGCTTCCCACACCCTATAATTCCTTCTAGACCCTGAATTCTTTTCCTCTCTACTGCTGGAGTCAGCCACTGACATTCTTCTCTTCACCTTCAAATCCATGGACCTCTGCCCTCTATTTTCCAAGCCAATGGATATGTTGCATAGCAATTAGAGAGAATTAAGTACAGCAGAGAGAAAGTGGACTTAGCTGGATCTCATCTCTTCCCACAGTCTCCTGTCCAAATTTTCTTCTGACATACACAGATCAGGCATGACATTAAAACCACCTGCCTAATATTGTGTAGGTCCCCCTTTTGCCACCAAACCAGCTCTGACCCATTGAGCCATGGACTCCAAAAGACCTCCAAAGGTGTTCTGAGTTATCTGATATCAGGACATTAGCAGCAGATCCTTTAAGTCCTGTAATTTGCAAGCTGGGGCCTCCATGGAGCTGACTTGTTTGTTCAGCACATACCACTGGTGCTCAAATGGATTGAGATCTGGGGTATATGGGGCCCAATTTAACACCTAAGGGAATACTGTAGCCATGAAAGTGACACATTTTGAAAGTGACATATTTTTGTCACTGTGCTTGCACACAGTGAAATTGAACCTCCGCATCTAACCCATCCATGCAGTGAGACACACTAGGGGGCAGTGAACACACGTGCCCAGAGTGGTGGGCAGCCCTAGCCAGCGCCCGGGGAGCCATTGGGGGTTAGGTGTCTTGCTCAAGGACACTTTAGCCGAGTCCTGTCGGCCACGGGAATCGAACCCGGGATCACGGGGCAGACACCCTAACCACAAGACTACGACTGCCCCCATGAAGGGGTGTACTTGGTCTGCAATAATATTTAGGTAGGTGTTACATATCAACGTAACATACACTTGAATGCCAGGAGCCAAGGTTTCCCGGCAGAACATTGCCCAAAGCATCACACACTGCTCTTGGCGGCTTACCTTCATCACATAGTGCATCCTGGTGCCATCTTTTCCCTAGGAAAATGACACACACCCGGCTGTCCACATAATGTAAAAGAAAACGTGATTGATCAAACCAGACCACCTTTTCCCCATTCCTCCATGGTCCACTTTGATGTTCATGTGGCCATTGTAGGTGCTTTTGGTGATGTACAGGGGTCAGCATGGGCACTGACTGGTCTGCAGCTACACAGCCCCATACGCAGCGAGCTGTGATGCACTGTATTTTCTGATGTATTTCTATCATAACCAGCATTAACTTTGTCAACAACCTGTGCTACAGTAGCACTTCTGTGGGATTGGAACAGACAGGCTACCCATGCGCATCAGTGAGCCTTGAGAGCCCATCACACTAATCATGGGTTGGCCTTCCTTGGACCACTTTTGGTAGGGACTTACTAGGGGTGTGCCAAAAAATCGATTTGCATAAGAAAATTGATTCTCATTTACTATGATTCCGAATCGATTTAAAATGTCCCAAAATCGATTAAAAAAAATAAATAAATAAATAAAAAATCTGCTGGCTGTCCGCCTCCAGTGTGTAAATACGCGGGACGTCCTGACGTCACCACACAGCGGTTCTGGAACGTACGCATGCGCGGAAAGCACCAAAACAAAGAGAAAACCACAGAAATGGAAATTTTACACGAGACCGGGCTCGGGTTTGCGCGTTAAATGAGCAGTCAGGTGATGCGTTTCGATTAGCGCCAGAAAGATAGAAAAATGGATGCCGAGGAGGTGAAACGGAGGCTGGATTCTGGCGATTACGTTTTGGTTGCACCGTCAGCGAAAGTAA
>JAOVVH010000015.1:403965-414126 GCA_028566435.1 Scorpiodoras heckelii
TATTTTTAAACATACAGTTGAGTATCACTATGGCATGTTGTGTTACATCTAAAACTAAATAAAAAAGAATACACAAAGTAAAAAGTAAAATGCACCAATAAAGTCATTGTTGGTGATAAATTGTGTCACATTAATTTCATTATCTTAGCCATAGCAGTGGGTTTAAAAACAGGCTGATGAATATAAGGACTAGTTGAATGAGGACTTGAATTGTTGAATCTGTCTCTAAAATAGTCATTGAATTAATTCACTTTTGTAGATAAAATTAGGTGTTAAAAATACACCAGAATGCAGGAAATGGCATTTAATTCATTAAAAATTTTCTGGGGGAGGACCCCCAGTGTGTCCCCCCACATTTAAAATGCTTCTGACACCCCTGCCATCACCACATCACTGTCACTGCAGTGCTGAGAATGATCCACCACTCAAACACTACCTGAGCTGTGCTGGTCCTGTAGGCATCCTGACCACTGGACAACAGAGTAAAGGGGACTAACAAAGTATGTAGAGAAACAGATGGACTACAGTGTGTAATTGTAGAACTACAAAGTGCAGCTATATGATAAGTGGAACTGATAAAATGGACAATAAGTGTAGAGAAAAGGAGGTGGTCATAAGGTTATGCCTGATCAGTGTAGTTAAAATGACAATTAAATCCACTTGACTTGATTTTTTTTCCATTATTCACAACCTTTACTGCCTCTGCATATATTATTCTCCATTCCGCTTTAACTTGTTGAATTTCAAGAATGTTTCCTCATTATACAGCCTCTAAAGGCTTTCCTCCTCAGTTGCAGCACTTTTTTGTACCATTCCTCCCAAATTCTCCATAGGCATGCTCTCCCCCACATCTTTCACGTGTCTGCTTTCCCTTGTACACACTAGCAAGTCCTTCATCTTTGAATTCCAGCAATGCTGCTGGACTGTCAACTTTTTCACCATTCCTAAATGCTTGCAGCCATGTAATTCCTGTTATCATTCTTCCTTTCAGAATTTCCTCAGCTCTTCAAGGTTTTCTCCTACGGGAATTCCTGATATCACTCCCCTAACTCCAATTCTCCCTCGTTCTTTTTCTGCTATTTCTTTCTTACGTATTGTTTGTAGTTTAAGCACTTTACTTTTTTTGTTCAGCATTTTTACACTTCACCAACAAACTGCCATCTCCTAGCAATTTGCCACTGCTTTCCTAAGTTCACTAAGGCTTACCGACACTATTTCATGTCCAGCTTTAAGCATGTTCTTATGTACTTCCATCATTTTTTCCCCTTATGTCTCACCTTTCCACAGCATCTTCCAACGGAATTTACCAGACAATTTGACTATGTTATTGTCCTCCACATTCCATCCTCCTCCTTTTATATTACTCACAATTCTTGTCCATTCAGTGTCCATATCTACATCCTCAATATATACACTATTACTACTACTTGCCATTCTGATCCAGTCGCAGTCCAGATTATGCCTAAACCACCAATTTCCCCACCTCTCTGCAAACTTGTTTTGGTCTCTGGTGGAATTTCTCAGAAACCCCAGACAAATTATTTGTAAACCCATTTTTTTTAAAGAAGTAACCAAAAACAAAACATATCTCTTAAATAGCCAGCCTAGCAGGTGTGGTTAATTTCCAGCAATTAGTGTGGAGGACTCTGGGAAACTGAGTTCTCCTACATGGCTGTTCCCACTGTGCACTGCTGTCACCCTCTGCTGAACGCTGGTGGTGTTGCGTGGCTTCTTACAGGGTATTGTTTAAGTCTGGGCTGTAAATCAAGCTGTCCATTGGGCTTGATTTGGATCTAAGCTTAAAAAATTTTAATGAAGTTTTAAACTTTTTAATTTAATATTTTAAACTTAATCTTTTTAAAGGCTGATTTAAAAAAACAACAACAACAACAAACAAACAAACGAATGGCAGCTGGTTCCAAGTGTCGGCCTCACCATATTTCCATATTTTAGGTCTTTGAAAAATGAGTGATTAATTTTTTCAGTTAGCGATTTTTAAATGAAGATAAACACTTTTTCTTAAAGTTAAAATTGTAGCTGCATCAATCTAAATCAGTTCATTCTCCTCCTCATATTTTCAGTTACAGCAAATTTATTTTAGACTCCTAGGCCTTTTCTCTTAAATTAAATTAAAAGTCAAATGAAATTTATTTAGTTTTAGATATTTGTAGTGTGTCCAACTGAGAATTTCTTTGGACACACAGTCTAAGGGGCTCGCATTGTTAAACAGATAAGTTCAACTGGGTGTTGTCTGTAACTGTGGTAAGCGATTATGATGAACACTACAGTGGCGCTAAGCTTCTGCTTGGTGCTATGCTGAAAATAGTGTTAAGTGTCCATAGAATCTTACAATTAAGAATGTATAGTAAATTTTGTTTAATGTGTCTAACCAGATGGATAGTTTTTTTTATTTCTTTCTGGCTTGTTAATAATGTGTTTTTATGTGGAGATGATAAGTGAGTATACAAGAAATATACAGTACTGGTCAGAGACCACCCTTTGTTTTCAATCAAATGGCCATTCAGTGTTAATTTACACAGGTTAGTATTAAGTAATATTCAATATTACAAATAAAATATTTACAGATTTCATACTGTTTTATTGCTTGTAGATAGCTATGAGTATAATTTGTTTGAATGTTGGTTACAAAAAAAAAATAGTATGGTGGATGTAGACATTTGATCCAAACAAGCTGCATGCCTGCCTATACACATTCAGTTAGTGTAATACATTTTCAACTTAGAATCCAATGTGACATAAATGATTTGCACTTGAATGCACCAGCACTTTCTCCATTATGGTGCTACATCATTTTGCCAAGTTCTGAGCATGTACATGTGTTGGGATGTAGGGCATGGAACTGAAGGGAGGAGATGATCTTTTTCAGTGGGTAAGTGTAGAGGAAGTTAGCAAGTTGAAAATGTCACTTACAGCGTCTTTCACTGTCATCTGCAGTTAATGTGTTTTTTTCTGAGCTGCTTATCAATATCTACAGAGCTGCTTGAGTTTAATCATGTCCTGTCAGATGGCCTGTTTGGAAGGCTAGGGTTGCCTTTCAGACCTTCATGGGGCTATTAGTATTTTTAGTATTTTAAGATGTTTGGTCTATTCAAAATATAAAATATGTACACTGATTTAGCAAAAGATGAACAGCTAGGTATCCAGTCCATTGAAAAATGTAATTTTTCAACATTGTTAGACATCTCAAAGTAGCTCTGAACCACTGCACAAATAATTATTGTGTTTAACAACTTTCTCTCACAATTTCAGATTTTCACACATGCATTCATGGAACATTTCTGTTAAATTTACAAAATTTTCGAAGATTATTTCAAAATATTGTTGGTTGGTACATGTTGGTTGTACATGTTTTGAAACAGTACATGTTGCAAAAGTGACAAAATATACAAAACACAAACTTTACAAATAATTCTTTGTTATTATTAAGTAGAAATTTATATTTTTATAAATGAAAACAAGAGCATAAATAATGTCTTCAAATCAATAAATTGTATTAATAATTTCTTTTTAAATCAACGTTTTGATATTCAAGATATAGCACAGTTGCTAACACAACCCGTTTTTATGTGAATTGTTAACTAGACTAAGTTTCACCCATGGTCTCAGTTTTTACATCGATGCTGTTGTTCATTACTGTTGCCAGATTTCCCTCTTCCTCTGTTATTTCTACCTCTGGCTCCCAATCCAGGTCAGCTGTGGCATCCTGATATTGCTGGTACTCAGATACTAGATCATTCAGGTTGCTCTCAGCCTCTGTAAACTCCATTTCATCCATGCCCTCTCCTGTGTACCAGTGCAGAAAAGCCTTGCGGCGGAACATCATGGCAAACTGCTCCCCAACTCGTCGGAAAATCTCTTGGATGGCTGTGTTGTTTCCGATGAAGGTAGATGCCATTTTAAGACCACGTGGTGGGATGTCACAAACGGCCACTTTAACATTGTGGGGGATCCATTCCACGAAGTAGTTGCTGTTTTTCTGCTGAACAGAAAGCATTTGTTCATCCACTTCTTTAGTGGACATGCGACCACGGAAAACTCCTGCAACAGTGAGGTAGCGGCCATGCCGGGGGTCACATGCTGTCATCATGTTCCTGGCATCAAACATTTGCTGGGTGAGTTCAGGAACAGTGAGGGCCTGGTACTGCTGACTTCCTCTTGGTGTGAGAGGAGCAAAACCCGGCATAAAGAAGTGAAGGCGGGGAAAGGGCACCATGTTGACAGCTAGCTTGCGGAGGTCAGCATTCAGCTGACCAGGGAAGCGCAGAGAGGTTGTGACACCACTCATAGTCATAGACACCAGGTGATTGAGATCTCCATATGTTGGTGTGGTGAGCTTAAGTGTACGGAAACAGATATCATAAAGAGCTTCGTTGTCAATGCAGTATGTCGCGTCTGTATTCTCGATTAGTTGGTGAATGGACAGTGTGGCATTATATGGCTCCACTACTGTGTCAGAGACTTTAGGAGAGGGCATGACACTAAAGCTATTCATGATTCGGTCTGGAAACTCTTCACGGATTTTATTGATGAGCAGGGTGCCCATGCCTGAGCCGGTACCACCACCCAAAGAGTGAACAAACTGGAAGCCCTGAAGGCAATCACAGCTTTCAGCTTCATTACGGACACGGTCTACTACCTGCTCAACCAACTCTGCCCCCTCTGTGTAGTGCCCTTTTGCCCAGTTATTTCCAGCTCCAGAATTCCCTGTCAATTAATACAAGAAAATCAGTTACACTGACAGAAACAGAAACCAAGGCATCTACTTTGTAAAAAATAATTGTATGGAAACCATTAGGTATTATGAATCATACATAATATGAATGAAGCATACATAATAAGGTAGAAAAAAAGGCCTTTTACACTTGGTCTCACCATGTATGAAGTTGTCAGGCCTGAAGAGTCCTCCAATGTGACTTCCCCTCACACTGTCTATTGTTCCTGGCTCCAAATCCACCAGCAGAGCCCGGGGGACATACTTCCCACCTAAGAACACAAAGCAAGAAATAGTCATAAGTAGAAGCTTAATTAGAGCAATTACTGTGTATTTTTGTTGTTGAATTACTAATTACATGCAAAAGCATGTGATTCTTGAGAAAACTTGTAAAGGCTTTACCAAGCTCTTATGGAGCCAGAAAAATTGCTGCCAAAATCTGTAATGTATTGGAATGGCAAGGCCAGTTTTGTTTTTATTTCAAAAGATGAATATGAGATGGTACATCTAATGTGTTAAACAGTTTGAACATGGGACCTTAAGTGGCAGGGCAACCAACTTTAGGTAAGCTAAACTATAGGAAAATATTAAAGTAAAACATTTTTTTTAAGTAAAAAGATTCAAGAAAATGAAAGTAAATAACACATAACAGGTGTTGGTTGTTTTAGGGTTTTTTACCCTGCACAGTCTCCTTTTCAGGAGGTGAAATGCATGCTCAGTTGCGTTATAGTCTGGGGATTGAGTTGTCCAATCTAAAACCTTTCACTCTTTACCCTGATTAAGACCTTTGCTGTGTCAGCAATGTGTTTTAATGAAGTTCCTAATCAGTTAGATTGGATGCATTTCTCTGTAACTTGGCTGATCGAATCTTTCTGTAGACTTCTCAATTCATTTTGCTGGGTGAATCATGAGTTATATCATTAATAAAATATTAGCCCAGCTACGACACTACCTCCACCATGCTTGACCAATGGGCTTGTATGTTTTGTATCATAAGCCTTTCCATCACTTTGGTAGAATTTAATCTTGGTTCAAGAACTTTTGTGTCTTATCTCTGTATTTCCATGTGAATTCCAATCTGGCCTTCTCATTCTCACTGCTGATGAATAGTTTGTATCTTGTGGTATGGCCTTTATATTTTGCTCTTCATTTTGCTCCTCACCCTTACCCTGTGGAGATCACTGGTAGTTAAAAAAAAAACCTGCTCTTTCGGGGGTTTTCTTCACAGTTGTCACAATGTCATTAATTGCTGTAGTTTTCTTTGGCCACCTGTCAAATGGTTGTTAGAAAACCAGTGGGTTCTTTCTTTTGTAGGACATTCCAAATTGTTGCCCAATGTTAGTGCAATGGCTCTGGTAGATTTTCCCTCTTTTCTTAGCTTCAACATGGCTTCTTTTCTCCCCATAGACATTTCTCTGGTCTTATTGTTGATTTTTTCCTTCAGATACCATTGACATACAGAGATGTTATTTATGTACACAATTAATGCTAAAATAAGGCATACCTGGGCAACAAAAAATACCTGATATACAGTATATACATACCGAAAGAAATATCAGTCACATTTTTCAGTATTTTTGATTACTTAAAAAATTGATGGTTTCAAACAAAAAGCACCATTTTTAAGTTGTTTGGCACATTTAGATGTAAACAGGATAGGATCAGAAATTCTGATCTATCATCCCATATTCATTTTGATAACAAACCAAACTGTCTTCAGCGTATAGCAAAATTTATTTTAAATGCGCTTGCTCTTTCAGAGCAATACTTTCAGAAAAACTTTCAGAGGTGATTTCATGTATTTGTTTTGTGCTCTACATATCTGTACACAGGCTTGAAACATATTTAAAACACTTTATTAAGTGTGAAGTCTATCACTTTGCCCACTAAGAATGAAACATGGATGCTGGAAAAAGAAGAATTTTTTATTCAGAACATGTAACAACAAAAATAGCAGTTTGCAGACAATAATTTTATTTAACTCTTGAGCTTCTACATTTCAATCAAGTTCTAATGTGACATATTAAGGTAATTATCTTTCAATGGCTTTCCCAAATCATGGAACTGATATTTAGATTTGACAGCAATTGCCACCTAAATATTTTAAGATTTACTCCAGTATTTAGACTTGTTACATTCCAGAAAAAAATGCTGGGCATGCTGTTACATACTGATCTACTCCAAATATGTGATGCAGTGCTGCTGATAGTCAAAAGTGGGTCCTTTGAATAGCAATTCACTATAATGCTGTCTGATTTTCTGGGAAGACTTTCTCATAACAGTGAAGACTGATCATTAAGAATGATGGAAAACATGTACAAGTTATTATTAATAATTAATTAATAATTAATAATTTTTTATAATTTTTGGGAGTCCTCAGCAGTGTATTTTCTGTGTGGGCTATATGGACCAATATCTCTATAAATTAAAGCATATTTTGTTTGTGATTTTGAGGCCAGATTGCATAGAAATATAATAGAAATATGGACCTCAGTAAATAGTTGGCCATCTGGAGAAAACTACTGATGTTTAAATCAAAACATCTCTTTTTATTTTAACCTGAATAATGTACTTCTATTCACTTACACTCCAGCTTATGTTGATGTGTAAAATGCTTCTTAATTGAGCTTGTGATTAGCCAGGTTTTGAAAATTACATTGACAATGAAATTGACATTGGGGGTATTGCTTTATGGATATTTATGACTAGAGGTAAGGGGGGTGTCAGGAAAAGAAGTTGTGAGAAGTTTGAGAAGTAGAAATAAAAATCACTCAATATGTGTATCATAGACACTCAGGAATAATGAAATATCCTGAAAATAATACAATATGTGTCTATATAATGTCTGCAGTACTATAGCTGGACACAGATACAGACACTTTACCCAAATATTTAATTACAGATCAACATAAACTTTTCTGAAATCAAATCCCTTACCATTTGCTTCATTAAAGTAGACACTGATCCTCTCCAACTGAAGGTCCATGTCCCCTTCATAGTTTCCCACTGCATTGATACCATGCTCATCACTGATAACTTCCCAGAACTTTAAACACATAATTTTCAAATACAAGGCTTTAAATGAGCACATCAACTTCAGGCAATGACTTTCTTCTCCACTAACTAAAATGAAGAGAATGTATACTAATTATGTTGGCATTTGCAAACTCATGAAGCTAACCATTCTTTTGGTTAATTTTGGATAACCTAAAACACCATCTTTCTTGTTCAAAACACAATATTGATATAATCCATGGCATTACCCTAACAAATACTATGTTAGCTGTTCATTATTTAACTAAACATTTCATTTCCTAAAGTATTATTTGTCAGCTATATAAGCTACTCTGCACTTCTCTTTGATAAAGGCAACACAGCCTTTCTAGTTTTTCCTCATTTTTATCTTTCAGTAGACTTTGATGAAGGGAAACACCCTTCCACGTTGCATTACACTAACCATTTAATAACATAAATATAATTACACCTCAAAACTTACATCTCAAAAATTACATCTCAAAAACTTGTTTTTTGGTATGTTTAACCAGAAATACAAACTAGGTAAAAATGCATACATCAGACACATACATCAGTTTTCCAGAATGATCAGATTTTCATTAAAACTGCAAACTCTAGATTCAATTATATTCAATTGTTCAACTTGCATAAATCTGCAAATTTACAAAAAGTACCATTAACCTGTATTTTGGCAGTGTATTTGAATATCTTAACCCTTTAAAACCTTTTAAAACATTATATATTACTCATGGGGGAAATTGTAGGTGAAATTAATATAACAATTTTGCTATCACATACCTTTGAACTGATCTGATTCCCACACTGTCCGATCTGAAGATGAACAATCTCACGCATGGTGATGAGACTCACACTCTTGAGCAGAAGATAAGTGTGAGTGCACACTGTAAGTAATATACCAGTGATGACGTCATTATCACGGTGTCTCCCCCACTCTCCTGTCAATTACATACAGTAAGGCTATTAGTAAGTAGTCAATTTAGGCTATTAAGAGATGATGCCATTTTATTATAGTTTTATATCACAGATATGTATTTTACCATTTCTAAAATGTTAATACTTGTGAATTGCAGACTTAATATTATTAAGCAATAATACATCTGTACTAATTCAAAAAAAGTCCACATTATTAAAAGTTTGTTGTTAAAGTGCATCACAGCTTATATTGTGGGTGATATAATAATGCTATTAGTCTTTATAAATGAATGTGAAAAATTCATACTGATGCCCCGGCATTTATGCTTTCTAAGTGAATATTAAATGAAGAAAAATGTTAGCGAGTGTGTACGTGAGAAGACTTTCTGCCCCTTCGTGCTTGTATATGATAAGACTATCTGGGACATTCAGACACAAACTGGTGTCACATTCATTCATCATAATACCACAGCTTGTCTCCAGAGGTCTCAGTTTCTGGAGCTGTGAACTTGTTTGCTTTCACCAAATCTACAATGCATATAGACCCTTTACATTTTATCTAATTTTATTTTATTACAGCACTGAATTTATTTCCCTCACCAATCTGCTAAACTACTTAACTTAAAAGCATAAGCAATATGATAAATATTAGCGTTTTTAGTGTTTGTTCAACCCCTACAACTCACATTCAGCCCGTCATTCAGGCTACTTTAATTAGACATTCAACTGTGTCATTCACTGCTCTTGTGTGATTTAAAAAATCAAACAATTACAGGACAATCTATGATGTTTTTGGCATCAGATTGATTTTGTGAATCCCCTGTGTTTACCTATGTCACTGCATAAGTAAAAAAAAAGAAAGAAAAATCCTGCACATTTGTGCATTTGTTCTACTTAAATGCAGATAATTTTTTGATTATGATCATTTTTGTCACATATAATTTTAAGGCTCATACACTGAAAAATTTAGGTGAGCTCAAACACACTAAACAGCAAAATGTCCCTATGGAACTTCTGAAGTGACCCATGCCATTAGATAATCCATTTAACTTTTTTTTTGGCTTTGAGCATACTTTCTATTTCTGAGGTCTGGCAATATTGGAAAGCCACAAGGGTCAAATTAGTTCTTTCTCTGCTAGAGTCAATATGGGTGGGGAAATGGGACTTGCTATCTCTTTGTCTCATACTGCCAATATGGATGGTCAAAAGGGTCAAATAAGACAAGCATTAAATGAAACATTGTGCATGTAATCTGTAATAGGTGTAGAATTAAGCCTTGAGTGTGAGTATGCATGTGTCATGCTGATGATACACTTGTAACATAAAAGCAATACACTAATTGTCTCCTATCTTTATTATTATTATTATCATTATTATTATTAATATTATTATTATTGTTGTGGTTGCTGTTGTTGTTGTTGTTGTTGTTATTATTATTATTATTATTATTATTATTATTATTATTATTATTATTATTATTA
>JAOVVH010000015.1:442428-454941 GCA_028566435.1 Scorpiodoras heckelii
TATTTAGTGCTTGTTGATAACTATAAAACACTGTATATACAATATACAGTAAATAAATAGATATTGTCCTCTAAAATATTATAAAAACTGCGTGTTTAAGTTTGTACACAATAGAGGACGTATTAAGCACCAGGAACAATTTCATTGGTCAAAATCAGATACTTCTTATTGATTGGCTGATGACTTTTTCAGTGTTCTAGCGGTGAAAAATCTGAGCGTTAGAGCATGCAGATTCGCAAGCGCGGGGGGTGGGTTTGCTTGAGCGCGTGCACTTCACAAAATAAAAGGAGAGCAAGTTTGCACGAGAGCAGGATATATCTAAGCGCGAGACAGCAGTTTAGTATCAGAGCTACGTGAATCTGAGCATGAGCAGAGAACATGAGCGAGAACATGTTTGTTTTACACGCAAGCAGAGAAAATCGTGAGTGCTGCATAAATCGTGCTCTCGTGTTTAAAAAATGTGCTCTCGACTTTTGGCAGTAAAATAATGCCATATACTTGCCGATCCCGATACTTGCTTAGAATTAAGCAATCAGGAGCATTATGTAATGGTGTAGTTAATATGTATCGTCACGCACCACGACATGGACAGAACTTTTTGGAATGTTCCAGTTCTTCCTCACTTACGTCTTGGGTTTTCGAAGATTTGTCAGCATTTGGCCTGCCTGTGCTCATTTTTCCAGGACTAAGAGCTAGCATGTGATGATGTGTGTTCACTGTTTACCTCACCTCGCTCTGCCTCCTGCCTAGTTACGTCATGTGAACATAGTCTGCAGCGTGAAGAGCTCCCTCTGTTGCTGCACGCGGACAGGATTTTATTCAAGGCGTCATTGTGGCTTTTTCGATGAGTTTATCGTGAAACCTCACCCCTTGACAGGTACTACTGTAATGAGATAATCAGTATTGTTCGCCTCAAATGTCAGTGGTTTTAATGTTATGCCTGTTTGGTGTATCTCTTGGAAAATAAGGTGTCCAGTGAAAATTGTTTCTAATGGCACATCGTTGCCCTAGTTAGAGGGAGAAAATTTCATAGTTTTTAAAAATGGTTTTCTAATGAAATACAGGGATGCTGAGGTTAAGGATTGAACATGAGGCAGTAGTAACTTACATTCCTTTCTATCTTGACAAGTATGCTTTCTTCTATATTACCACTGTTATTCATAGTACTCTACAGGGCTTAGTAGTAATATTCAAGCTGGATTTCTCTCATTAGCATTACTATCCTGTATTTAGTTAGATACGCACTGTTCTTCTGTATGAGCATTCATCTTTATGGGGTGTCACAGAGTCACTGGCTTTGTCTGCTCTGAGTGGTTTCTATCCAGTGTATGATATACGGCTTTCATTTAGCTTCCTTTATCATTGTTTCTTAACACAGGATGGATTCCCTCCTCAGTGTTTTTGCCACTGAATATACCTCATTCCCAGTGTACATACTATGCACTGTCTATTGAGGAATCTGCTATTTTATCTTAATTACAGCTAATTAGCATCTCCTTGTTCTGAAGGACAGCACATGCCACATAAAGATTTTCTCTGCACTTTGCTCAGATAGCCCCCATAGTTCATGCTGTACTAAATGGGAAACCACAAATAACCATGCTACAAGACATTAGGGATGGGACTCACCATGGATCACCTGATACGATTTTATGACAGTAACTAGTGCCAATTCGATTTGTATTGTGATTCTTTATTATTTTTTTGTAGATTTTTGTTATAGTTTTAAAACCTTGGATCATGTTAAAAAAGTTGTCATACCTCTAAAGCTTTATGTATGAGCATGACTCATGTCCAAATCCCCTTTACCACTTAAAATATAAAAGCCAGAGTTCTTCCATACATGTCTGTGTCATCTGCCGTAATTGTTCATTTTAACAAAGTTAGCAAATACTTTGCTCCTACCACACGGGATGCTGTGCTGTCTGCCAGTATTCAGTATTCAAGTATACGTAAGTACCAAAAAAACTGGTATACCTGTTATTACTTGGTAGGTCCCCACGGGATCTTGGAGGGAATGTTGCACAGTCCTCATGCTGATGTTTGTTGAGGCTCCAGCATTGAATTCCGATGTTACTTGAGGCAGTGTTGTACACCTACCACGATTCTTGCCAGCAGACGCTGGTCACGTTCACATTAAACTGCTTTGAAAATCACAAAATTATGATAACTTGCCATTCTCAGGGCGGAAACAGGGCTAGAGTCTTCCACAGATGTCTATATACGCACTGGCAGATGTAACCAATTACGTGCATAGGTGGCGTTGCTATGTATTTTGTATGGTACCAGTTTTTCTGGTGCTTCAGTGTATATGTGAATAGATTAGAACACACCACTTGTAGGATTATTGAGGAACGGCGATGTTTTACTACATTGAATTTACCCATATGAAAATAAAAAATTAATTGAAAAAAATTTGGAGTCAGTGAGGTGATGTGCGAGTCACGATAAATAAGTAAATTGATTTCAATACAAGACATATGTTCATGTACTTGGTGCCTGAATCTCTTGGGAACAGAAAATCAGCATCTGCTATGTCCTCACTGACTAGGAATTCAACATCTCTATGATGCTGTGTCCTACTCAGACAATCTCTGCTCTGAATGGGTGATAATGCCAATGACATGCACTGAGTGGCCTGAAACACTTGGATAATGCATAGCAACAAGGTCAGATAAGGCTAATAAGATGGGCTAGACACCCAGCCCTTGGTCTGACATGCAACAAGAAGTGTCTGCTCCTCATGGGGAAGACATTAATGTATACCTTTCCAGGATATGCACTTTTTCCAGATTCTACAGGGTTACCATCACCCCTCATGTGTTTGTTACTGTATGTTATCTAGTTTGACACTGCTTCAATGGTTAGAAGGGGTGAATCTGAATGATAGTTATCCATAAGAAAGTAGACCTTCCTTCAATTTGTTTTATTTGTCAGGGCCTAAATAACAATTCTGTGGCCATTGCTAACTTCTATAAACAAACAATTAACCTCAGGTGACCACAAAAACACACATTTTAATAGGTACCGGTAGTCACATTCTCCAAAAAGTAACCAACATTCAGAAACCAAATGGGAAAAAATAACTACACCCTTTTTACTTCAATAACTACACCCTTCTTACTTCCACAATCATTAAGAAAGCAATTAGAAACCAGGTTTTACCAGTGAAATTAACAAGTTTAGTTAATCATCAAGAAGTGTGACCTCTATAAAAGCAGAACTTTGTGCATTTTGGTGTTCTAGAGCACTCAGGTTTATGTACATCATGCCAAGTATGGTCATTGGCCAGGACCTCAGAGAAGTAATGTCTTGTCAATCTGGGAAGGGTTTTAAGGACATCCTCAAACAATTTGAAATTCATTATTCTACAGCAAGGCACCTTGTTTACAAATTGAGAGCCTTCAAGACACTTGTGTTTCTTTACAGGAGTGGGTGTTCAGCAAATTCAGTCCAAGCTCAAATAATTTAATGCTCAGAGATATAAATAAAAAACCAAGAACTACATCATGTGACCTACATGCCTCTGTAAGCACATTAAATTTTTATATTCATGAAAGAACAATCAGAAAAAAGAATGAACAAGTTTGGCTTTTATGAAAGCATGTCTAGCAAAAAGCCCTTCTCTCCAAAAAGAATATGGCAGAATGATGTTGGTTTGCAAAATTTCATCTGAACAACAAATGTTCTGAAACAATATCCTTTGGAACAAGGACCAAGGAGAACGATGTGGAGATATTTGGTCATCAGGCAAAGCACCATGTTTGGCAAAACTAATTACAGCATATCACCACAGACACCTCATACCAACTGTCATGCATGATTCTAGAGGGGTGATGATTTGGGCTTATTTTGCAGTCACAGACAATGATGAACTCCACTGTATTCCAGAATATTGTTGAAATAATGTAAGGCCATCTACCCAGCAGCTAAATCTGGGTCAAAATTGGGTCATGTAACAGGACAAGGATCCCAAGCACACCAGAAAATTGATATCTGAATGGTTAAAAAAGAAAAGAATCAAGGTGTTGCAATGGCCAAGTCAAAGACCAGACCTCAACCATATTGAAATGTTGTTGTGGGATCTTAAGAGAGCTGTGCATAAACAAATTCCCTTAAATATCAATGAACAGAAACAACATTGTAAGGAATGTTGGGCAAAAATTTCAAAATGATGTGAGAGACTGATAAACTCCTACAGGCTAATACATTTACTTCAAGTTGTTGTTGCTAAACATGGTCCTATATGTTACTGAACTATATTCCACACTTGATTTCTGAATGTTGGTTTACTGTTTGGGACAAAATGAATACATATTAAAATCTATTTACATTTTTGTAAATCTATTTTCTTTTGTCCATAGGTGACAAACAGGTGACAAATTTAGCCCTAAATTTAAAAAAGGGACCGTTTTTATTGAACAGCTGGAAAAAAATATAGACAAGTAAGTGCATGGCTGTGCAGCTGATTCAGGGCTTAATGTTGACAGGAGATTCACTGAGCTGTTACCTTTAACATGGACGTGGGCTGACACTGGAACTCCATATATTGCATGTAAAGCTCACTGAGGTAACATTATGTTTCACGTGGTGGGCATAACACTAATAGATTTTGGGAAGGGCAATATCAGAAAACTATTTCTGACTGGGAAGCACGTAGATTGCTCAAGATAAGATAATAAGAACAGAATCCCATATCCTCAACAACTGAGAATGCCTGGTTATCAAGCACAATCAATGCCTTTACAGTGGTCCTGATTTATCTTTCATCTGGCTGTTGTAAAATATGGTTTGCAGAGTTTGTTAACTCATTGTCATTGTTGTTCTATCAGTCTCTACTAGTTTGTGATTATTTGTGTACCCGCCTTCATGATGTCCTTTTAAAGGCTTGGTCTGAGATACTGCGGAAAAACTGCTAGATTGATGAACTGTTTCACTTCAGCAAACTCTATTTTTTTCTTTACTGCATATAGTGAGATTTGGCTTACATTTTTTCTGTCATTGTTCAGCTTGCTACATACTAAAAACTAAATGTCATATAATGACGTTAGTCAACTAATTATGTCAGTTAATTTAGTGCCCAGACACAGATCACGTTTAGTCCAAAAACAGGCTGATACCAATCTGTAACCAATCAGTCTGACCATCCTTAGTCTCTACTTGATAAACCTTTTTGGATAATCTTGGGCTGTGTGCACATGAATACAAGGTGCCCAGCTGTTTCACACTGTCCCTGGAGGCCATTCAGGTGTCACAGACCCACAGTTATGTAAGTAAATAGCATACTGTGTCACATCATCATTGTGAATGATGGGAGAGTAACATTTGGATGTTTCTTACATAGACCCACTTAATATGTTACAAAATGTATTCTGTATCAAACAAATTGAAACAATTAACTGTTTACTAAATTATGCAGTTGTCTGCATTGCACTGGAAACATATTAAACATTCAACTTTTATGAGGTGCAGCTGTGAAATGTTGCACTTATACCTATTTCCCTTTGCTGCATTCTTTCTCTTTTTGTCTCCTCCCATTCTCTAAGCTCAAATCTGTTTTCTCCCCTAAAAGCCCAACCTCCTCTGGTTCTCTCCTTTCCACAGTTTTTTAGTCTCTCTCTCTCTCTCTCTCTCTCTCTCTCTCTCTCTCTCCCTCTCTCTCCATCCACTTTATCGCTCTCTCTTTCTCTCCCTTGCTCTCTGTGGCTTCTCTCTAGTCACACAAGATTTGGAGCTGATCGTCTATTTATAGTGCTTTTGGTTCTGTTGTTATGACAACCGCACTGAAGGCCAGGGTGCCAGAGAGCTATTTCTGGAGAGCCGCTGTTATGTCAGACACACAGCCTGTTCTCTTTCTTTTTCACCACTCCCTCTCTACAGCTCTCTTCCACTTTTCTGCTCCTCTGTGGCAGTGCAGTCTTAGATGGTGTATGTTTGTGAAGACGTATGGCTCACACTGACCTTTGTCCTACTTAAAATTTGTTTTATTATTAGTTTGCTCAAATGTAACTATGTATGATCATATTTTCTCAGGTGCACTGTGTATGTTATGTTACTATGTGAGCTCTGTTGTTAGATTCAAATAATATGACACATAATTTAGTAAAATGACTAAATAAAAGGTATATATTTTTTACAATTAATGATAATAGCCTATAATAGACTGTGTAGTCAAAGGTACATTAGTTTGTATATTAGTTGTTCTAGGATTCATATTGATACATCTGTTTTTCAACATTCAGCATTTTCACAAAATGGTGATATACGTAACTTTTAAATTGAGTGGATAACTGCTTTATTACTGAAAAAAAGATTCTGTTGTACAATACATATGCCTCATGTGATAGTGTGTATGAATGTGTGTGACCGGTAGATTTAGATGATCAAGTGGTCACACGCACATATGCCTCGTGTATTGCTGTGTGTGAATGTGTGTGTGACCACTTGATCATCTAAATCTAGAAAGCTAAAAACAAGAGTTGATGCCCAGACAGATTTTAAATGGAGCCTGAGGCACTGCAGTGATTGCTGTTGGTTCTTTTGTACTCAGAAATGCAGGGGTTATTATGCCATTTGAATAGTTGCTTGTGCTAATATTGACAATCCACAATAAACAAGTAAATGCTAGAAAAGAAATGAAACGTGATGCTGGGTAAGGGCTGGGTGTTCCACTGACCTGCCTGCCTATCTGCTTGTCTGTGTGAGTGTTTTCATAATGTCTACTGGTCCACATTCAGAGTTTACTGTAGGCTTCATTATTGTCATGGGTTTTTTGTCTTCTCTTATTCTTGATATTCATCTTGTTTTCTTCTCTTTCATGCTCATCTTAAAAGTCTCTTAAAAGTATTCAAGATATAAGGTGTCTGGGGCATCCTCAAAAACTGCAAAATGCTGTGAATCCATCATCCATCATACTAGATTATCATGTACATTTATTCACTGTAGGACACTGCCTATGCTGCTTCAAAAGGAGCACACTATACATTATGCCGGGCTTGAGAACTCCAGTAGGGCACTGCAGTGTGCATTGTATTAGTCACATCTTGCCCGGCACCTTTTATCTTCAGACATTATTGTATGTTAGATTTGTTGTTTACAGCTGTCATAAAGCAGCTTTGTAGATCTCTGGATCTAGATAAAGATTTAGATTTTTCCCTAATGAGGAAAAAAAAGACTGGAAAAAGACCAGGCAATTTTTTTTTCTAATATTCAGCTGTCCAGATTGGGTGAGCCTGTGCCCACCATAGCCTCAGATTCCTGTTCTTGGCTGACAAGAGTGGAACCTAATGTGTTCTGCGGCTGTAGCCCATCCACTTCAACGTTCAATGTTTTGTACATGCTGAGATGCTTTTTTGCTCACCATGGTTGTAAAGACTTGGTTAAGTTACTATATCCTTGAGGGCAGCTCGAACCAAATTGGCCATTTTCCTCTGACCTCTGTTATCAACAAGGCATTCCCACCCTCTCTGTGTTTTTTGTGTTTTGCACCATTCTGTGTAAACTCTAGAGACTGTTATATGTGAAAATCTCAGGAGATGAGCAGTTTCTGAAATACTCAAACCCACCTGGTACCAAGATCCATGCCATGGGTAAAGAGCAGACATTTTCCCCATTCTGATGTTTGATGTGAAGTTCTTGTCCTGTATCTGCTTCCACATGATTGGCTAGTTGGATAACTGCATAAATGAGCAGATACACAGGTGTCCCTTATAAAATGGATGGTCAGTGTATATGGACAGCTGACAAGAGTCAAGGTCAAGTTTGACCTCAGATTGATAATTGCTTTAAAGGATTTAATTACATAGCCAGGAAGGAATTGATTATTTTAAATAGAGGTTTGATTGTGTCTGGTGGTATCTGTTTGAGGAAATGTGTAGGTAGGGGATCTAGTGCACAAGTTAATGATTTTGAAGAGGAAATTAACTAAATTAGTTCACCTTTGGGATGGGAATAAAAGATTCTAATTTATCTACTGATGTGTTAATTTTCTCCATAATTAATTATCAATTTGTCTGACTTTAGATTTATACTCTTGGTTTTAAAAAAAAATATTTTTAATTGTCACTGAAAAAAATCATAGTCATTGCTATCATATAAAAGAAAAAAAAAATCTTCATTACAGGTATGCTCTTCAGCTTGAAAGTGTCTGAACTGAATCAGCAGCTCCCTCCCATCCTATCTTTCCTACCCACTCTTTCTTGTGGTCTTTCAGTCTCCATGTCACTGTTTCCTCCGACTAGGGCAGATCTGTTGACTAGAGTGGCATCTGACCGAACACACTCTGATCATTATGACTCAGAACACTACATGCCTTGATCTCCAGCACAAACATGTGCCACCTGCTGTCTGTCTCTAGCACTGCAGCTACCAGGGTTTTTTGTTTCATGTCTGATTTATGGTGTGCCCCACTGATTCAGATCAATAGATGATCTCTTGCTTGTTAGTGTATTCAACCAAGATATACTATATGGCCAAAGGTATGTGGACACCTGACCCTCACAGCCATCTGTGGGCCTTCCCCAAACTGTTGCCATAAAGCTGCAAGCACACCGTTGTCTGTAATGTCTCTGTATGCTTAGCATTAAAATTTCCCTTAACTGGAACTTAGGAGCAGAGTCCATATGTGTTCGACAAGCATTTTTCCCCATTCAGAAGTTTGATGTGCACATTAACTGAAGGTCTTGGCCTGCATCTGCATTATTTTATACATTGTGCTGCTGCATACAGTACCTTCCAAATGTATTGGAATGGCAAGGTCACTTCTTTTGTTTTAGTTATACACTGAAGACGTTTGAGCTTGAGATTAAAAGATGAATATAAGATAGTAGTTGAGAATTTCAGCATTCATTTCCTGATATTAAAATCTAGATGTGGTAAACAGCTTAGACTGTGGCAGCCAGCATTGCAGACTACCTTCATTTTTGGGTGAGCAAAATATTTATAATAATATTTGGTTGCATATTCATTGCGTGCAAAAACATCATCAAGCAAGCAACTCAGTGACATCACCAAGCTGTTGCATTCACAAATTAAGAGCTTCTTAAGGCAATTGAGCTTGCTTTTCATCAGCTGAAGACAAAACTGAAGACACCTGACCAACAAACAAACAGCAACTGAAGGGAGCTGCAATAAAGGCCTGTCAAAGCACCTCAAGAGAGAAAATTAGCATTTGATGATGCATGTGTTCCAGATTTCAGGCAGACAATGACTGCAAAGCATTTGTATCCAAGTATTAAAATAATCCTTATGTTTATAATTATGTTAGTTTGTCTGATTATTTTGGAGCCTACACCATATCCCTTATTGACTGGCTGATTATGTCTTGTGAATTTTACGCATAGTTTTTACTTGTAATTTTCTCCTAATGTTGAAACTTACCTTTCCATGTATTAATAAAAAAGTCTATTATTTTAATTAAACATCCCACAATCCCACAATATAGATATACTATATAATATATCAAACACAATGTACACCGATCAGGCATAACCTTATGACCATCTCCTTTTCTCTACATTCATTCATTCATTCATTCATTCTTTCATTATCTTCCACTTTATCCCGCTAGTCGGGGTCACGGGGGGCTGGAGCCAATCCCAGCGTCATCCGGCGAAGGCGGGGTACACCATGGACAAGTCGCCAGTCAATCGCATGGCCCTTTTCTCTACACTCTTTGTCCATTTTCTCAGTTCCACTTACCATATAGCTCCACTTTGTAGTTCTACAATTACAGGCTGTAGTCCATCTGTTTCTCTACATACTTTGTTAGTCCCCTTTATTCTGTTCTCTAACGATCAGGACCCCCACAGGACCAGCACAGATCAGGTACTATTTGGGTGGTGGATCATTCTCAGCACTGCAGTGACTGAGTGAGGGTGAGGGTGTGTTAGTGTGTGTTGTACTGGTGTGAGTGGATCAACAGCAGTGCTGCTGGAGTTTTTAAACACCTCAGTGTCACTGCTGGACTGAAAATAGTCCACCATCCAAAAATCTCCAGTCACCAGCATACTGTAGGTAGGATCCTGTGAGCACTGATGAAGGATTAGAGGATGACTAACATAAACTGTGCAACAACAGATGAGCTACTGTCTCTGACTTTACATCCACATGGTGAATCAATATGGTGGACGTGTCTCATAAGAGTGCACAGTAAGTGAAAGCAGTGTTTATAAAGTTCAGCAGCTCTGTTGTGTCTGATCCATTCACACCAGCACAGCACATACAAATACACCACCACCACATCAGTGTCACTGCAGTGCTGAGAATGATCCACCACCCAGATAGTACCTGATCTCTGCTGGTCCTGTGGGGGTCCTGACCACTGGACAACAGAATAAAGAGGACTAACAAAATATGTAGAGAAACAGATGGACTACAGTCTGTAATTGTAGAACTACAAAGTGCAGCTATATGGTATGTGGAACTGAGAAAATCTACATTGAGTGTAGAGAAAAAGAACTGGTCATAAGGCTATGCCTGATCAGTGTATGCAGCCAAATATTAAGCGTTATCTAATTTACTTTAATACTATCTATTCCAATAATTTTGCTCACCTAAAATGTGAATGGTCAGCCAGCAAAGGTGCCATGTTCTAAGGTGTTTAGAACATCTAGATTTAAATACCAGGAAATTAAAACTGAAATTCTGATTTATTACACAGAATCACTGAACCTTGCCACTAGGACCAGTGCATTTTATTGCTGGTCCCAAGCCCGGATAAAGAGGGAGGGTTGTGTCAGGAAGGGCATCCGGTGTAAAAACTATGCCAAATCAATAATACGGATCACAAATCTGATTTTCATACCTGATTGGTTGAGGCCCCGGTTAACAGCGACTGCTATTGTTTACCAACTGGGTACCTTCGGAAAACATTTTCAAGGCATTCGATACACCATAAAACACACAGAGGTGATGTGGAGGTGATGGGTAGATACAATGTCAAGTTCAGGAATAGGCAAGGGCAGATGGTGGTAGATTTTGCTGAAAGAATGGAAATGGCAGTAGTGAACACTTATTTTCAGAAGAAGCAAGAGCACAGGGTGACATATAAGAGTGGAGGAAGGTCTACACAGGTGGACTGTGTTCTGTGCAGGAGAAGTAACCTGAAGGAGTTTAGTGACTGTAAGGTGGTAACAGGGGAGAGTGTAGCAAGGCAGCATCGATTGGTGGAAGAGGGTGAGGGCTAAACCACAGATCAGATGGTGGAAGTTAAAGGAAGGAGAGTATGGTGTGCAATTCATGGAGGAAGTAAGGCAGATACTGGGTGGGGAGGAAGGGGTGATCGACACTGGGCAGAGACTGTAAATTCAGTGAAGGAATCAGCTAGGAAGGTGTTAGGTATGTCGTCTGGACAGAGGACAGAAGGAAAGGAGACTTGGTGGTGGAATCAGGAAGTGCAGGAAATCTTAAGAAGGAAGAGATTGGCAAAACAGAACTGGAATCTCAAGAGAGATGAAGAAAGTAGACAGGGGTGCAAAGAGTTGTGGTGTCAGGCATGAAGATCTAGGAAAAAGTAGTGGAAGCTAGACTTAGAGGTGAGGATTTATGAGCAGCAGTATGGTTTCATGTCAGCCAAGTCCACCACAGATGCGATGTTTGCTTTGAGAGTGTTGATGGAGAATAATATAGGGAAGGCCAGAAGGAGTTGCATTGTGTGTTTGTTGATCTGGAAAAGGCTTATGATAGAGTGCCGAGAGAGGAGCTGTGGTATTGTATGAGGAAGACAGGAGTAGCGGAAACGTATGTGAGGGTGGTGCAGGACATGTATGAGGACAGTGTGACAGTGGTGAGGTGTGCAACAGGAATGACAGACTGGTTTAAAGTGAAGGTGGGGCTCCAGCAAAGATCAGCACTGAGCCCTTTGCTGTTTGCAGTCGTCATGGACAGGTTGAATGATGTTAGGTAGGAGTCTCCATGGACTATGATGTTTGAAGATGACATTGTGATTTGTGGTGAGAGTATTGAGCAGGTTGAAGTTAGCCTGGAGAGATGGAGGGATGCATTGGAGAGAAGGGGAATGAAAGTTAGCAGGGACAAGGCAGAGTTCATGTGTGTGTGTGAGTGAGGGCAGTGGAAAGATTTGCAAGGAGTAGATCTGGTGAAAGTGGAGGAGTTTAAATACTTGGGGAAGAGTGTACAGAGTAATGGAGGGTGTGGTAGAGAGGTTAAGAAGAGAGTACAGGCAGGGTGGAATGGGTGGCGTAGAGTAGCAGGAGTGAGTTGTGATAGACAGGTATTGGCCAGAGTGAAAGGGAAAGACAGTAGTGAGGCCTGCTATGTTGTATGGCCTAGAGGCAGTGGCACTGACGAAAAGTCAGGAGAGGGAGTTAGAGCTGACAGAGATGAAGATTCTTCGGTTCTCATTAGGAGTGATGAGGATGGGCAGGATTAGGAATGAGCTGATTAGAGGGACAGCGAGGGTAAGATGTTTTGGTGTCAAAGTTAGGGAGGTGAGATTGAGATGGTTTGGGCATGTGCAGAGGAGAGATGAGAGTTATATTGGAAGAAGAGTAC
>JAOVVH010000015.1:529574-540599 GCA_028566435.1 Scorpiodoras heckelii
TATTTTGTGCCTGTAAACAAATGAGTAATTCAGACCATAGTGACCCTGAGCAGGATACTAAAGATGAATGAACAAACATGTAAATGCATTGTGCAGCAAAGATGAAGTAATATAAAAAATACATTTGGTTTTTACAAAGGCTGTGACTGTCATCTGCTATGAACTGTCGGTCATATAAAAAAATTTCTGTGAATGGTTTATGTGAATTCTTTATTATACCGTGTTGCCCTTTGGCAGCATACATGCAATGATAATGAAATGAATAATTATATATATAAAAAAAATAGACGATGCATAATAATTCTTTAATTACAGTGGCTATAATTTTCACCTGTAGCAAGAAGTGATTAACAGAAATGTAAAGAAATATTGTAAGGGTTACTAGAAGTGATGTTAGGCCTGGAAAAAAGAGAGATCTCCCTTTAAGGAGAGACTTAAACATCATGTGTCTGACATGCTGTAAATGGTACCATTAAAGCACACCTGTTATTAATGCTAAAACGTGTCTGTGACTGTTTATCTGTATATCTAAAGTTTCCTAAATTGGTTCATTATTATCTTTACAGAGAATTGTGCATGTTTTTATACCTTTTTTGGAGTGTAGTGTAAATTCACATAATTACATTTCACCTCAGGTTATCTTTTCTCCAAAATCTGCTTTGAGTTTTCTTTCACTACATCATACCATTAAGATTATATACAAAGCAGGGCCTTCACACATATGAATCCACATTGACTGGCACGGAGGCTGCTGTCTTATGGGCTCTGTATATCCTTTGTGTCCTTCTGGTTCCCTTGCTCTCTCTGCCTGCATTGAATATGGGGGACAAGATTGCTGTAGTGGGTTTGGAGTAGGAAGGCAACATATAGGTCCCTCTGGTTCGAGCTGTCACATATGTCCCTCTTGAATGAGCTCTTGTGTAAGCATCTGCTCGAAGCAGTGTATCATTTGATCTGAGGAAAGAATTGAATAATGGCTTCAGGGATCTTTTTTGTCATTCAAGAATTGTCATAATAAATTGTCAGATTCAACAAGAATATCTGTTTTGTTAGTATTATATTTTTTCTTTGAAAATGTGTTATTATTCAGTTAATTTACTATCTATTAACCTTACCCTGAGCTGAATCCCTGTCTCCCAGAGAAATAACACAAAACTGCACTTCCACATATAACTAAACTGGAACCTCCCCATCCTATGAATAATGCTGCACCTAGTTCAAATCTGAAAAAAAGAAAAAAAGATATTTCGGAAGAGTGCATATGAATAGTGAATACAGTTTGTGCTAAACCAGTAATGATCAGCTTAAATATTAATGCAGTTAAATTTCTGTTAAATTGAGCTTTAATAAGGGTAGTACAATGTGACATGTGATGTCATTGTTGACATGGCAACTGCTATCACCGAGCCCTAAACTAGAGTATTATAAAGCCTTCTTTCAAAGCTTTATGTTTTTGTTGCATTTGTGTTGTAAGCTTTCTTAGATTAAACTCTTCTTTAAATTTGTTTCTCAGTAATAGACAGGAATTAAACAAATTAAAGAGGCTACAGTGTATAAACCTTTTCTTATTCTATTTTTCTAAATGGTAACAATTAATTTAATTAATTAACTTTTCAAGGGCAAAGGATTCAGTCTTACCATTTGTTCTCTGGGACATACAATGACAGTGCTTAACTTTGTGGCCTTTCATTACATTTGAAGACAGTATGTGATTACCAGGCCAAACCAAAGCTGGTGCCCGAGTACTTTTATTAAACAACCACACTTGCAAACTGATTGGCCAATGCTGATTAACATAAAATGCTTGAGATCAGACTAATTAATTGACCTGGCTAATCAGTTAATCAACTGCTAATCACAATAGCCTGAAACAATTTAGAAGTTTTTCACAATCACTTACTTCTGCGGCACATAGTTTACATCCACAAATTCTGCCCGCACTCTGTTTCCCCACAAGCAATACAGTGCCATGCCACTGAGTCCTGTATTAAAAAGGTTTTGCATCAGTGTATTCATTGACAGAATAGAGTAATATCTAAATTTAAATATTATGTCCTACCTGATGCCATATAGGTAAAGGCAGCTGCTAATGTTATTCTTGCATTAGCAAGTTCAGAACCCCCAATCTTGGTGCACTTCATACCAATCAAAGTGAGCACAGCCCCCCAAAATCCCAGAATTACAGAGGCAATGGCCAGGGCACGGCAGATATGCAAGAAAACTGTAGAAAGGATGCAGGACTTAAGCAAGAAATCCACAAAATACAACTCTAATAACATTTGAAATTAATGAATGTGAATATGAACTCAAAGTGCAGTCTTTTAGCTTTAATTTGGTAAATTGAAAAGTTAAATAAAATTAACAGACACAAAATAACATGCATTGGTTAGAGTCTAACTCTGGTGAATGATGGTATAATTCTTTTCATGGTGAAGGAAAACATCTGAAAGGCTCAAGAACTCCCCCAGGAGCTAGGCATATCTGTGTCAAAGTCAACATTCAAGAGAAGTCTTCACCAAAGTAAATACAAGATGTAAACCATTGGTAAGCCACAAATACAGGTAGACATTGTCATTTAAAAAGGGGAAGACCACATATAGGAAGTGTTGTAATTTCTACACTGTTCACCTGAAGCCATCTTCATTATTTAATTTTTATTATTTATTTAAACCCCCGTATACTTTGCTATAGATTTTGTGTGTGCAAATATTTATGGACCAGACTGTATGTTATTTTAGGAATTCATTTGATTAAGATTCTAATATAATTTATTGTGAAAAACAAGCATTATGCAGGTCTTTACCTGGAAGCGCCATCAAGGAAGGATAGTACTTGCAGTCAGAAACACCAGTGGTGTCAGATACACAGTCCATCCACAGATTGGAGTAGTAGTTGACTGTGGTGAGTACAGCATCACCTACCTCAGAGAAATCCCAGTACTCAGTAGGCAGTGTAGAACAGATCAGAATCCATCCACAAATGCAACACAAAAAACAGCCAATTTCTATATACATCATAGCTGTGCGACTCATATTGCTGGCTTCATACTACAGACTAAGAGACACTCCAAGAGAAAGGAATATTCTGCTTAAGTTTATCAAACAAAGATGTACATGAAGTACCAAAAAAGAGGATATTGAGAGAGAAAGGAACTCCGCAATGTCTGTGTAAACCAAACTCCCTTAGGTTGTTATGCATGCTGAAGCCTGAAACTGGAACTTGTCTGTGGTATTGCATAGTAAGCAGATACTCATATCTGGGGTGTATCTATCCAAAACTGAGCTAGACTTTCTGATGAGGGCAGTTTCTCTAATTACCACTTGTTTATTATGACAGAAGGACATTACCCCTATAGTACAGGATATCATAGGGGTTGGGGTGGTGGTGGTGGTAAGATTCCCTTATTTCTTTCCCAGGGAACCAACATTTCAGTTGACCATCTGGCACTCTTTGGTGTCTCTGTGCCCTCTAAGAAGAAAAGTTAAGCACATTGTTTGATACTGGATATAAAAAATACAATAATTGTGGTGCATTAGAGATCATCAGGAGATTACAAGTTTGGGTGGGAGTTCTGGTGGGAATCAGTTAACCAGGCAAATGAGTATAGTTCTGGTCACATTAGTTACTACTGCATACAGACAACACAAATTAACATGAATAAAATAATCAACGGGCCTAAGAATGCAACAGGCAGCCAAAAACAAGGACATTTTCTGCTAACAAAAAAATTTACTTTATTACATGGCTGCTAATAATATTTTATTTATCTTTGTCTTTACCAGATTGAAGTGTATTTAAATATTCAAGCAAACATACCTTACCTTGCAATGCTTATTGTCAAATGTATGACATTTCTGCTTCTGAGCTGCTGGACCAGGATCATATTTCACCATGACCTCAACATTTTACTCACTGTCTTAATTAGGCTGATCAGAATCACTTGTTACTGCAAGAAACTTTTAAGAGTTGACTGTTTTGTCATTGTCCATTCAACCCACACAAACAATTCCCCATGACCAATTACCAGCAGCATAGGTATTGTTTAACTATGATGTGTACTTTGCTAGCTGTCTATTTTTTTGGGTTAAAATGGATATTAAAAATAACTGGGAACCATTTAGCAAACTATGAATCCCATTTTAATTCATGTCTTGTTCTTTGAACACAGCCACTGTTTCTGTGGAAAATGAGAGCACAGTAATTTCACAGCAGTGGCTAAATGGTACAGATGTTATGTTTAGTGAATGCTGCCAGTGACATCTACTGTTTTAGGAAATACATGTCACTGCCAGTGAGATCTATGGTCTCAAGGGCAGTGGTGGCTCAATGGGTTACTGATCAGGGTCTAAAGCCCCAGCACTGGCAAGCTGCCACTATTGGGCCCTTGAGCAAGGCCCTTGACCCTATCTGTTACATGGGTGCCGTATCATGGCTGAAACATGGTGTCAGAAGTGACTTAGGTTCATAAAGGCAATGCATGGCAAGCATACCAGCCCCTGAGGGCATGAAGATATCTGGAGATTTAGGTAAGAACTGGAACATCTTTCATGCACAGTTTAAGGACTTTGTGTTAGCATAATGAAAATCATGAAGTTAAGGTAGCCTTGCTAAGAAGGCTAATGGGTAACAAATGTATATGCACAGTATTATATTGCCTGAGTGGAAAAAGGACTGGTTAGCAATATTGGATGCATTGGGAAAATATTTGAAGAATTCAAGAAATGTAATATATGAGAGGTACCATATACCAATCAGCCATAACATTAAAGCCATGTACCTAATATTGTGTAGGTCCCCCTTGTAGCTCTGACCCATCAAGGCATGGACTCCACAAAACCTCTGAAGGTGTGCTGAATCACCAAGATTTCAGCAGATGTAAGTTTCAAGGTTGGGCCACCATGGATTGGATTTGTTTGTCCAGTACATTCCATAGATGTTTGATCGGATTTAGAGCTGGGGGATGTGGAGGCCAAGTCAACACCTTCGACCCAATTCATTCCTGAACAATTTTTGCAGTGTTATCCTGCTGAAAGACGTTAGTGCCATTGGGGAGTCCTGTTGCCACGAAGAGGTGTACTTGGTCTGAAACTATGTAGGTGGAACATCTACGTGAATTCCAGGAGCCAAGTTTTCCCAGCAGAACATCGCCCAGAGCAACACACTGCCTCCACCAGCTTACCTTCTTCCCATAGTGCATCCTGCTGCTTTTCCTGAGGTAATCGACATACAAGCATCCAACCATACACATGATTTTTAAAAAAACGTTATTCATCAGACGAAGATACCTTCTTCCAGCATTACATTTTCAGCAATTTCTGCTACAGTAGCTCTTCTGTGGGATCAGACCAGATTGGCTAGCCTCCTGCGCATCAATGAGCATTGGCTGCCCATGACAATATCACCAGTTTACCTGTTGCCCTTTCTTGTACCAGTTTGGTATGTACTAACCACTACGTACCAGGAACACCTGTGGTGGTTTTTCCTATTAATTTCTTTATTTATGTAAAGAAATGAGGAATTTTCTGCAGAGAATCTAACCTTTTCTCAAGATACAAGATCTTTTGTAGCGTTAATTCACACCCATTTTCCCTTTTCTTTGACAGACTTGACCAATAAGATTTTTTGCTCCACTTATGATGTTTTGAATGGACTGGGCACTAATCCAATAGGATTTCTCTCCCTATTTCTGACGTATTGTATGGACTGACAGTAAAACCAATAGAAACTCTTTCACCGCATATGACTCTGTTAATGCAATAGCCAATTAGGAGAATTTTTCGCTTCTGATGTGTTTTCCCTTTATCTGCCTTTTTGTTTTTTAAGTGGTATAAAAACAATGTATAAAAGAAATACTCTACTCACTCCACAAGACCTGAAGTTTCTGAGATGCTCTGGCTATATAGCCATCACAATTTGGCCACTGTCAGAGTTCCTCAGATCCTTTCTTCCCAGTGTCTGAGTGCTCACTGTTATTCACTGCCTAATATATCCCACCCATTGACAGATGTCAGTGTAGTGAGATAATCAATGTTATTCACATCATGTGTCAGGGGTTTTAATGTTATGACTAATCAGCATATGTTTGGATGCTTGTCCACTAAGAAGGACCTACACTTATAATAAACACGTACGCCATATAAGCAGAGCAGTGGCTATCAGCATTGACTGAGTCTTTACACCATAATTTATTTACACAGATTCATACGTCATCACCCTTGCTTTTACCTGAGGCCGCAGCTACTGTGTCAACCCTGAAGATAGTGCACCCCTGCAGGTCCACAATGCTTTTGGAACATTGTTGCTGAGACATGTTCCCATGAGGAACATGAAACTGCAGTCCATGAGCCCTCTCTATGTGAGGGTCCAGATATTTCTTTCATCCAGCTTGTTCACCAGAGACAGTACATTGGTGAAGAAGATGCTAGGTAGAGGTGGCCAGTGTGGGTTTAGGCTTCCCACCCATTTTCATTGGCAACATTTTAAAACTTTTCCCTGAATTTTCAAGGACCCTTAATGAAGATTCCAGGACCTCCACAGATTGCGCCTAATTACTGAATGAAATGAACAACAAACATTTCAATTCCTTTCCTAATGGGCTAGTTATGTCAATTTGCACAAAGAAACATCATCAATGGAAAAGCACAATGACATAATTAATTTCTTTTGCCTTGCATACAACAGAACATAATTTCATGAGTTTTCCAAAACATTCAGTGAATTTACTGTACTTTACTTTTCTATGCCTGAAAAATTTGTAGGAACCCTAGAACAGTGGTAGTGTAGAGATTATTAATATCACATCGTGTCTATTTGTTGTATGAGGTTCAGAGTAGTGAATCATGCAAAAACACAAGAGCTTCTCCCTTCAATTTTGACAAGAAGCCGAGGTTCTGAGGATGAATAGTGTACCATGAGCATGATTCTACCACCAACATATTTTACTGTAGGGATGGTGTTAATTGAGGTATGGCCTGTGTAAAGTTTGCACCACACTTAGCGCTATAGCACGTAGCACTTCTTCTCTGAATGACACTTATTTCACAATTAATTCACTGTCTGTGGCACCTTCACTACATTCTCAGTCACTGTACTCTAACTCATAGATTTGCTGAGGATTCATGTACTAGTCCCTGTCTTGTATTTTGAGGGAGCTAACTAGGGATCCAACAATGCTTACTGGGGTGTCCAAACTCACAAATAATTTTACACCCTATTCCTAGGTTAAGAAATCTATTACTTTATCTTAGAATGCTTTTACTCCTTAACTTCAGACTGACATTTTCTTTAATGACATGCCAGCTGGGGGTGATTTTTTTGTTCAGAAAATAGGAACTGTTTATATTTTACAGGTGCAGTCCAATTTTAAGTCAGTTGTAACCATTAGCACAATGTCTTCATCTGGATGTTCCAGAACCTTGGGGTTAAATACTTATGCAGCAGCTTTTTCTGGTTTAGATTTTTTTTTGTTTTGAAATACTTGCTGATGAATTCTTAATTCTAATTATAAGAGAACATGATTTGCAATCAAATTGGTTTGCAATAAAAGTGCTAACATAATATGTTTTAATAATTTGTTAGAAAAATCTGATAAATTCCAGGGTTCAAATACTTTTGCAAACCACTGTATTGGCTTGTGTATCTAGATATACAAAACCCTTATCCAGAAAAGTTGGGAAGCTTTCTAAAAATGCAATAAAAAATAATTTGTTAATTCACTTGAACCTTTATTTAACAGACAAAAGGACAAAGAAAAGATTTTCTCTGTTTTCAGTGATGACCTTAATTGTATTTGTTAAATATCAAAAAATTTAAAATTGATCCCTGCAATACACTTAAAAAAGTTGGGACAGAGGCATGTTTACATTATATTACTATATATTATTATATAATTGTAGATACTAATTGTTGCAGTTTTGCAAGTGGAATTTTTGCCCATTCTTGCTGTGTACAAGTCTTGAGCTGCTCAATAGTCTAGGGTCATTGTTGTCTGATTCTCCTCTTCATGATACATTACATACATTTTCAGTAGGAGACAGATCTGGACTGCAGGCATTCCAGTCAAGCCACGCTGTTGTAACTCATGCAGAATGAGGCATGGTGTTATCCTGCTGACATGGAGTTTCTTGTTGTCTTGATGATATCTTGACAGCAGTATATGTTTCCCCACAATACTAATGTAAGCCTCTGCACCAATGGTAACTTCACATATATATGCAGCTCACCCATGCCATGGGCACTGACACACCCCCATGCCATCACAGATGCTGGTTTAGCACTTTTTGTTGGTAACAGTCTAGATGGTCTTTTTTCATCTTTGGCACATAAAATCTAATGACCGTTTTTTTTCCAGAAAAACAAGCTGAAACATGGACTCGTCTGACTACAGAACATGTTTCCATCTAAGATGAAAGGTGACCCAGAGTGTTTTTGCACAAAATTAATATATAGCTGCTTCTTTGCATAATACAGTTTCAGATTGCACTTCTTGATGCAGTGGCAGACTATGTTAAGTGATAATGCTTTTCTAAAGTACTCCCCAGCCCATGTGTCTATGTCCATCATGGTAGCATGACAGTTTCTCAAACTGAGGTCACACACACTGACCATCATGCACAAGATTTCCCTTGATTTCTTGAATCTTTTCATGATATTATGAACTACATATGGTGAAATACCTACATTCTTTGCAATCTTGGATGCTCCTTTTATACTTAATCTTGATGACCTCACTTGTTACCAGTTAAACTGCTAATTATGGAACCTTCCAGTGTTACTTGTATAACCTTTTCAGTCTTGTTTTGTCTCAGTCACAACTGTGACAATTGTGTTGCAGCCATCAATTTCTAAATTTGTTTATATTTAATAAAGAAAATTAAGTTCATCATTGAAAACTCTTTTCTTTGTCCTTTTGTCTGTTAAATAAAGGTTCAATTGACTTAAATTACAGATTTTCTTTTCATTTTAAGAAAGTGTTTAACATATTTATATTTTACAACAGGCATTCTGATTGAGATCCTTTAATTATGAAGCATGTAACGAAATTGTTTGTGTTCATGGTGTGTGGATGCAAACATGTTGGGGTAAAAAGCCTTTAAAATGTACAGTATTGGTATACCCATACATACAGACACCACTAGGTCGTACTACTAAATACCTGGGAAATAACAATTTATCTGTAACAGTATGTCTCTTTCAAAGTAGAAAGACAGGAGATATGTTTGGACATTCAGGCCCAAAGAGGTAACAAGTTATAGGCAGCAGAGGCCAGACCAAGTCATTGTTGATTAAGTCACATGTAAGCCTCAAGGCTTGGCTTTCACGTTCCAGTGCAAGACAAGTAAGTCCCAAGTCAAGTCTCAAGTCAAGACTAATAAGTACAAATCAAATTACAAGTCCTTAAATTTAAGTCATAATGTGCTCTTTACCAAATTTAAGGCCAGTCTAATAATTACTATAATAAATTTAAGCAAAGCCTGCAGGTTTTTAAAATTGTTGTTCATGTTCTATGCAAGGGTATTTGAGAGAAGCATAACTATGACTATTAAAACTAAATATTTCAGTTCAATTTCTCATGAGATGTATCAGTGCTGAGGTATAGACTAAGGGTACCCAAAAATCTAACAGTGAAAAAGAAGCAGTATTTTGAAATGAAAAAGTATTTTCATTCACACCAGACATATCAGTTCCTCTGTGTTCTGTCTTGCTTTGTCTACTGATACACCAAGATACCTGAAGATGTGTGGTGTGACACATGATATAACACACAAGCTTTCGTATAACAGCATGATCTAGAGTATGTTATTCTGCTTAACCAAAGTGTTTGCCACCAATTACAATTTTAAATTAATTATTGAATGGCATGTTGCACATTTTAATGTCTTGTGGTTAGATTTAAATTTGTGTAACATGCAAGAGACAAAAAACTGGAAAGCATAAACTCCTCTGTCCTGAAAACTTTCCTGAGCTTGGATACTAAGTGCTTAAACTAAAACTCCTTCCATAAATGTTAAATAAATGTCTCCCAACAATTTATAATAAACAACTTTCTTATTAGTCTTAGAATAAATGATGCATAATATATTCAAGTTCCTGTGAATATGTTACTACTGAAAAAATAATGTATTCAAATAACCTTATCATTCATGTTATACCCGGTACTACTGTCCGAGCCATGCTGTCCTGCATTCAACTGTGCTGTAGTATAACATAAACTATGCATTAGCACACTCTAAGCTAAATACTACTTTTATATAGCTTAAATAAATGAGTGTCACCTGACATCTTTGTGCAACTTCAAATGCTGAATAATTTTTTTCTAAAAACATTGCTGCTTCTGAATATTTGTAGACAAAATATATGCTCTTTGGGAGCATGGCTGCTGTCAAAGATGAGTTGAATGTCAGCAAATTTGTGACTTGAGTTCAAGGCACATGACTCAGGTCCACAGCACTTATGGTAAGTATATTGGTTGTTTTATGTATACCTTTTTGTATGCTCTTTTGTAATTTACATAAACTAGAAACTAGAGAAATATATGTTCAACCCAGTGTGTGTATGGAGGAAGAGTCAGGAGACAGGCAGACTTTCAACAGATCTTCATTTGCTTTTATTTCACAAGAGAGCTTTTCATGCATGTACAAGCATTCAGTCATCACAAAGGTATTCCACAAAGCAAACTACCAGGTTAGTTAGTTGTCAGGTTAGATGTAAAGCTTAGTTTGGCAATGCTCATTAACAATGTTCTGCCATAGTACACACTGAAAAAGTTGACAATTATAAGACTCGTTTGAATTATGTAGAGAGGATTAACTGATGTAGTATTAACCAATTATATCTATCCATCCATGCATTATCTTCCACTTTATCCTGTTAGTCGGGGTCACTGGAGCCAATCCCAGCGTCATCGGGCGAAGGCGGGGTACAGGTCGCCAGTCCATTGCATGGCCAAAACACACTCATGCACACATTCACACCTACGGGCAATTTAGAGTGACCGATCAACCTAACATGCATGTCTTTGGACTG
>JAOVVH010000015.1:598859-608907 GCA_028566435.1 Scorpiodoras heckelii
TAATCTACAATGCAGAACATTTTTAAATAATGAAAAACCACTGAATTAAAGGTGTGTCCAAACGTTTGACTGGTACTCTACAAACAGAATTACTTCGGCGAAGAGAAAGACGAACCAAGAGCCAGAAACATAGTTGTAACCACAGACACTATTTTTAGAGAACATAAGGCTTGGTATGTGATATGTGACATTGAGCTTATTCTTCACCATAAACAAAGACAAATGAGGGTTTAGATACAAAGATTTATGAAGAGGCAAACTGAAAACAGATGAAAGTAACAATGACATGCTAAGGACACAACTAATGACAAGACATGGGCTGAGACAACACACACGAACAAAATGCGAATGGCAAAACAAACAATTGACAACATGGAAGTAGGTGCTGTAGAGCTGTGATGAACTTGGCTTGGCAGGCGGCTCTGTCAGCTACATGAGTGTAGGATGGGAGGCCATCCTATCAGCCTCTGGCATGAGCGTGGCGTTGGAGGCTGACCTCTCTGCCTTGGGAATAGCGTGGTGCTTTAAGCTGGCCAGTCTGCCTCTCTGCCTCTCAGCCTCTAGCCTGAGCTTGGTTTGGGAGGCCACCCCATCTGTCTCTAACTTGAGCTTGGCTAGAGCCTTTGTTTCCTTTTCATCTCCTGCCCTCACCATGCAGCAGCTCATGTTCGGCCAGCTGGGGAATCGGTATCACCATGTACATGACATGAATATTAACTTCAATAGGGAGAAAAATAGCATAGCCGTGTCAGGGAACAACTAGCTGCTATTAAGTAATAAAAGGAACTATCTTGTTACACAGACAGTCTATAACATTAAACGTTACTATAAACAAATACACTGAAGTACCAGAAAAACTGGTACTAGTGCCTATGCAAAATACATAGCAACGGCACCTGTGCACGTCACTGATTGCGTCTGTGAGTGTGTATATAAAGCGACAGATGTTCAGCGCGGTTTAATAGCTGGCGCTCGTGAGATGGGTCATAACCTTTTGGAGGTAGAAGAAAAGTTTGGATTTTCACGTATGAGCATTTCAAGGGTTTAGCATGACTACAAGGATTCTGGCAAAACCTCAAACTTAGGACAGCAGTGCGTCCGTAAAAAGACTCTGGGTGAACGTGACCAGCGTCGGCTGGCAATAATTGTTACACGCAGTTCAACACTGCCTCAAATAACATCCGAATTCAATGCTGGGGCCTGAACAAACATCAGCATGAAGACTGTGTAACATTCCTTCCAAGATCCCATGGGAGACCTACTAAGTATTAACTGGTATACCAGTTTTACCGGTACTTCAGTGTAAATTATGTTTTGACATGTTGTTTAATTAATAAATCTCTTATTCATTGACAAATTGCTGTGGCATTAAGAAAAATAAAACATACAATGTTACTAAAATAATCAAAATGTTGTGTTATTTACTAAATGAATCAACTTTGGGCATGGTAACAGCATCACTCCAATTTGTTGCTGATTTTTGTCCTATAACAACAAGCTTCATTATCCGACTCCATCTTTGTCTACCTTTCTCTCTGTCTCTCTCATCTCCCAGTCCGTTCCCAGATCTCTACTATCACAATGGCCACCTTTAACACAACTGTGGCTTCCTTTAATGTGGGCTACACTGATTTCTTCACGGAGCACATCAAGAAGCTCTGCAATCCCCACCCTATCCCTGAGATGCCCTGTGAGCCACTGGCTTGCTCCAACCTGCCACGTAGCCTTACTGACTCCTGTATCAACTACTCATGTCTGGAAGAACGAGACAGCATTGAGGGAACCAGCAACTTTATCCTGAAGAATGGCATGCTGGATCTCTCTGTAAGGGGAAAAAACAATCAGAAAATTGTTTGCTTTGTTGTCCAGTTTTTTGGAATAACACAAAAATAAATAAATGCCTAAGTCAATGGTATATTCACTGCTATGTAGTGGTTAGAAGATAAGAACAAAATCTGGAAAAACAAAATCTGAAACACAAATCTCATTTCAGCCATTCTGATGAAAGATATATTGATATATTGAAAGGTGCATTGGTGTTACAGTGGTGTAGGTACTGGACAACTGATTGGAAGATTGTGAGTTCAAGCCCACGTACCACCAAGCTGCCACTGTTAGACCCTTGAGCAAGAACCTTAACACTCATATGCTCTGTTTGTATCCATTGCCTTGGATATATAACCATTGGAAAAAGAAAGTACATGCTCCTTCAATTTTATGTTTTTATTAGTCAGGGCCAAAATATCAATGGTGTGGTCTTCATTAACTTTTAGAAACAAACAAGCAGCCTTCTTATGATCATGGCACAGCATTTCAGTGGGCTTGAGGTCTGGACTTTGGCTTGGCCTTTCCACCACTTTTGTTGGATCATTGTCCTGTTGCATGAGCCAGTTTCAGGCCAGCTTCAGCTGCTGGACAGATAGCCTCAAATTTGTCCCAAGAATATTCTGGTATAAAGTGGAGTTCTCATTTATGTCTTAATGACTGTATGTTTCTCAGGTCCTGGGGCCTCTCTACCACCATGCTGGACCAATAGTTGATATTGGGTATTTGTAGTGATATGCTTTGTTTGGTTTTCACCATGCCACATTGTGTATGTTGACCAAACATCTACATATGGGACTCATAATCCCAAAAGATTTTGTTCCAGAACGTTCATGGTTTGGTCATATGCAGTTTTCCAAACCCAAGTCTTGCTACATTATTCGTCTTGAGAAGGGGCTTTTTCCTAGCCAGCTTTCCATGAAAGGCATACTTGTTCAGTCTTTTTCCAATTGTGCTGTCATGAATGAAAACATTTAATATGCTTACAGAGGTCACATTCTGTAGCTCTTGGGTTAGTTCTTTATATCACAGGCCATTAAACAGTCTTATCTTGAACTGAATTTGCTCGGACACCCACTCTTGGGAAGACTGGCAACTGTCTTGAAGGTTCTCCATTTGTAAACAGTCCTTCGCACTGTAAAATGGTGAATTTTAAATTGTTTGGAGATGGCCTTATAACCCTTTCCAGATTGATGAGCAGTAATAGTTGCTTCTTTGAGGTCATGGCTGATGGCTTTCTTCTTGGCATGATGTAGACACAAACCTGAGTGCTCCAGAACAGAAAAAACTGCCACAAATTCTGTATTTACAGAGGTAGCTGTGCTTCTTGATGATTAATTAATGTGCATTTCAGTAGTAAGCCTTACTGCAACTTACTCTACTATGGAAGATTGAAGGGTGTACTTATTTCTGAATGTTGGTTTATCTTTTGGGATAAATGACTACATATTGAAATCTGTTGTGTTTTTTTGTTGTCACCTGACATTATTTGTTTATTTTTAAGAGTTGATGAGGACCACACAAGTGTTATTTAGGTCCTGGTAAATAATAACTTATGTATGTAAGCCTAAGCCAAATGCAATAAATATGTTTATAATGGTCTTCTTTTTCTAATTTCATTCTAATTTCTAGGCTGTCCTCAGGGCTGTGTATGCCATCCTCACTCATGACATTAGCTCACGGATCTGCGATGTGGCCCTCAACATTATCGAGTGCCTCCTGCAGCTAGGTGTTGTGCCCAGCATGGCCAAGAAAGTTGCCAAACCAGAGGACAAGGTGAAGGAGGTAGACCTTTCTAAGGAAGGAGCTGGCCAAAGTGTAGGCGGTGCTCATGGGGGTGTGGCTGGCAGCACAGGAACTGTTCCCAGTGGAGGGAGTGGAGATGGTGACGGAGGAGGTGATGGTGGAGGAGGAGAGAGTGGAAGTGGAAGTAAAAATGATATTAAAAACAACAAAGGCAATAAGGTATGCGACTGAAATAGATTTTTGTAGGACAATACGTGACCGTTTTGATTTGGCCTTGTGCCTTTACATATGCATAGCATTCCTGTACTGGCAGTAAAAAATAATTTACTAGTACTGTATATTCTGATGGTATGTTACATATACCATCATACAGTATTCCATGTCATATTCCCAGGAAGAGGACTCTGCCCTTAGCACCCACAGATTAGCTCTAACTATGCTTATTAAAATTGTGAAGTCTCTTGGCTGTGCCTATGGCTGTGGGGAAGGCCATCGCGGGCTCTCTGGAGACCGTCTGCGCATGCAGGTCAGTGTCTTTGTATTAATCTGTGGTCCTTGTTTCAAGTTCTAAGGAATGCTTCCATCACTTTCAGTCACCTCAAGTGCTTCAGGGTTCTGTACAGTACACCTCTCTATTACAGCTGACATTTGCATACATTTCAGGAGAATTTGAATAATCCAGTTTAAATAAGAAATGATGGGTGGATAAAATGCTGTCAATCAGCCAAATTGTATTTTGGGTCTAAATGTCTAGTTTTGCACAATAAATGGCATTATATAAACCAGAAGGTGAAACTATCACCCATCATCTACAAAGAAGATTGTTTGGCAGATTGATTGTAAGTAGTGCTGTCAGATTAACGCATTAACCCATTAAAGAATTAATCGGCAAAATAAATTTACGCCACAAAAAATTTTAGCGGAGATTAAAATTTAGTTAAATTACGCAAACCAGCGGCGCCGTCAGCGAACACAAACATTTCGAAATTGACTGTTACGTTACTCGTTTTAGGCTGCATTCCAATCGCAAGAGTCCTTAAGCTGTATCCCTGCTCCCTACACACTGAACAGGGTACAGAATCCCAAGGTCTCTTCATAGGGAACTCGGTCACTAAAACAGCTCTATTTGAAACGCCCTGCAACGTCATCAACAGTGGACAGCATTGGGACCGTGCCTTCATTTCAGCACTCGGCTGTATTTAGCATGATGAATCGGACACTGTTCAGAATAATTTTGTACACTGTAGGCACTTTTGAAATAAATGTGACGAAACGTCTGTGAACTGTGATAATGTATTTTAACTTTGTAATGCAATTTTGGTTGTCTCTTCTTGTGCACAGTGCTCTGATCTACCTCGTTAGCTATCATAAACATTACTAAAGATTGAAAGGAACAATGGAAAACGAAGAAGTTGAATTGATGTACTCATGTTCCCTCGCTCCGTACACACTGTGCAGTTCTCTTTAAATGTAAAAAAAAAAAAATCAAAAGACATCAATCATCTTTAATATTTCACTTTTAGCAAATAAAGTCAAGTGAATAATGAGGCAACATTCAATAGTTGTTTCTCTTAAAATAAACCAGCGATAAACGGCAACAACATTTTCAATGTCCTGCGATGCGAACCTGCATGTACAACACAAATCAAAATGTGCGTTAAAACCGTGATTAACGCGCGATTAAAAAAATTCATCACATGACAGCACTAATTCTAAGTAATACCATCAGTATATAAAATGTCGTAAATTAATGTTAAAGATATAAACAGGAAGAACACCTAAATTATAATCCCTGACAGTGCCACAGCCATCCATGGCCAGGAACTCGAGCGCGATGGATCCAGAATTTGTGATATTATTTAGCATTACCATCTAGCACCTTAACATGATTTGTAGTAGTAAATTGGATTGTGTGTTCATGCTATTTGACTTCCACTGTGTAGGCTCAGAACTGCCTGACCAATCTGTACAAGCTAGATAAAGTGCAGTTCCGGCAGACCATGAAAGAGTACGTCAACAAGGATTCTCTCAACAACATAGTGGACTTTCTACATGCTCTTCTTGGCTTCTGCATGGAGCCCATCACTGACAGTAAGAGGAAAAGTCTATAGCCAGTGTATATCACACTAGCACATAATCAGCTAAGTTTTTTTTAAATGGATCAAAATGGACTCAAAAAAGAAAAAGAAAAGAATGTATGCATTATTTCTCAAATGATGAACAGGAGGTAAATTAGTAGTACAATCATTGAACCCAGTTATAATAAATCACAATTCTCCACCATTCTATGAACATTTGAATATTTATGTGCCATATGATATTTTCACATAGCCCAAATAAAGGCACCACCATAATGCCATTACTGATCAGATAAGATCATAACACTTGAAACCTGTCACTACTGTACTGCATTTCTGTGTATGTCTCAAGGCTTTCTGTGTTTGCTAGTGCGTTTCAGTCTGTCTATTCAGCATACAATGTTTTGTAGCATGACATGATCCCTAAACATTGTGATCAATTAAAAAAAAAATGTCTACACAGTTATTTCACATCAGGGGTGTAGAAAATATAGATGGATAGATTCAACTTTATTGTCATTGCTCAGTGTGAGGACAAGGCAATGAAAATAGTCTATATAATGCCCTGCAAATGTATTCAGCCCCTTTAAACATTTCTACATTGTGTAGTGTTATAACCTGGAACCAAAATGGACTTAATTGTATGTCCTTATAAGAACATTTTATTACCCTTAAGTTCGGGCACGGTGGCTGGGTGGGTAGCACTGTTGCTTCACAGCAAGAAGGTCCTGGGTTCGATCCCCAGGTGGGATTGGTCTGGGTCATTTCTGTGTGGAGTCTGTACTCCCCGTGTGTGCGTGGGTTTACTCCAGGGACTCCGGTTTCCTCCCACGATCCAAAGACATGCAAGTTACATGAATTGGATATACATAATTGCCCCATGACTGTGTTTGAAAGTTGAACTTGTGTACTGATAAAAGATTTGTGTATCGATTTAACCTTGTGATTGTCATGTATAGCCACCGATGCTGAAATGACGTTAAAAACTAATAAACAAACAAACCCTTAAGTTCACTGATTTCTCTTTAAGAGTACGCCCTCTCCCATGATATTAAATTCATGTTAACACCTTTTAACAAATACAGTGCCTCAATAAAACCTTTAACCCCCCTCATCAGATTCATTAATTCAGATTAAAAATGTCACTTAGACATATTGTTCCAACCTGTATTATTATTGCAACCCAATGTACCATGAAAGCAAATGTTTAAAGTCAGAATTCTTTAGCTGTCTTTATTTAACCCCTTCAGATTAGTACTTTTTGATGCAATTCAATTACCAGCTTTAAGTCTATTAGAGTATGTTCCTTTTTTAATTAATTGTTTTGGCCCATTCTTCCTGGCAGATTTGCTCCAGGTTCTTCAGGTTTGTTGGATGTCGTTTATGGACCTCAGTTTTGACACAGTGCCACAGATTCTCACTTGGATTTGAGATATGGGCTTTCAGATCTGGCCACTGTAGATCGTTCCCTTTTTTTTGTTGTTCAGCCACTCATGTATTGCTCTGGCCTTGTGCTCTTGGTCCTGCTCTTTGTCCTGCTGAAAGCTGAGGTTTCTCCTATGCTTTAGTTTTTTGGCAGATTGTCTTGCAGTATCTACCTGTATTTTACACCATACGCCTGTCCTTCAGTTTTAACAAGGTCCCCAGTTGCCAGTGAGGACGAGCATCCCCACAATATGATGCTGCCACCACCGTATTTCACTGTTGGGATGGTGTTTATTGCGGATTGGACAGAGTTTGCGCCACACATAGCATTTTGAATTTTGGCCTTAAAATACAGCAATTCTGTCTTATCTAACAACAAAACCTTATCCTACATTTTTGCAAGGCATTATATAGTGATACACAGTCTACACAGTTAGAGGTAATATATTACATAGTTATACAATATAAATACAGGGTGTACAAAAATGATCTTTGCAACTTTGACACTAGAATTAGTAATGAATGAAATGACACGTAAAACGTACAATGACAGGGTGTGATGTCAGCCAAAGTATGACACATCAGGTTTATTCAAAGACTCAAAGATAAACAAGTACCAATGTTATGGCAATGTACCATCATCAAAACGTGATGTTTCTCTCTGTAAAATGGGACAATCGCAAAACTTCTCGACTTCCTGGTTGACTTCTTATATTGAATAAAAGCTAAGTAAATAAAAAAGAAGAAATAAAGATATTGTTGTACGCCCTGTACATGTTGCACTGCCTATACTCAGATTTGCAATGCAAAATTGTATCATAAGCAATATTCCATTCTCTGAAGTACTAAGTGGGGAGTAATGGTATGGTTCTGGAAGTACTGATCATGTCTGTCTGTCTGTTTTCCATTCATTTTTCTCCACTCTCCCATCTCTCCTCTGTCTCACGCCTCCCTTAAAACTGTGTTTTAGGGATTGGTAGGGGCTCTAAGGGCAGTTTAGGCTGTAGTGTGGATAGTTTAGTCCTATTCTACCCTCAGATGTACCCTCTTCCCGTAAAACACCAGTGTGTGTAAATAATACTTCCTCCATTACTCAATCACTCATCCTTTCAGCAGACTTGCCAATCTTTAATATTAAGAAATGTTAGATGGTGCTTGGTTAAAAAAAAATTCAGTAAATTATGTGAACTAAATTCTAATATACTTGCAGTACTGTTAACTGTTGGCAAGTTAGTGAACATATGAGTGGAATGATAATGAAACCCTGAAAGTCCCTTAGAGTGTGAGGGGTGGATGTGTGTGTGTGTGTGTGTGTGTGTGTGTGTGTGTGTGTGTGTGTGTGTGTGTGTGTGTGTGTGTGTGTGTGTGGGTATGGGTGTGTGTGTGTGTGTGTTTGGGGTGGGTGTTTTAGTGTTTTCCTGAAAACTACATGTCTGTGCTGGCCTGACACCAATGTTGCCCCGCATCTCTTCTCTTGCAGAATACGGCAGTGCAGGTGAGAGGTCCAGGAGGGCGAATAAGCGAAACTTCGGTAGATACACAATATCTAAATTTACTGCCAAAAAAATAGGCATTACTCCCATTCCTGCACCCCTCCCTGTGTCCAAGGTGACATTCTCGCCTCCAGATTAGGATGAATACATTAGACTAGCCACCACTAAAAATGATCTTTATAAAACACTACTTTTTCAAAACCAGCAGAAAAAAAATAAGTTCATGCTGTGATACTGAAGCTTAACTTGATTGTTAGGTCCAAGACTGTTATCAGGCCACAGACATTTGCATGTGTTCAATCCTTCAGTCCCTTTGCCTTCCATATGTGCTGCATAATTTTTTTGCCTTTTCTGCATCTTGTATGTGCTGATGGCTTCTTGCTTGACCTGTTGTTCACTCACTCATGCCTGAGCCTCAATTCAGTTGCTCCATCTTGTCTTCCAACATCAAGCACGTCATCTAAAATCACTTCTGTGTTTTCAGACAAGGCTGGCTTTGGAAACAATTTTGCTACAGGAGGGGATAAATCTCTCGCCCAGAGCATGGAGGCGGTGGTTGTTGGCTGCATGTTCAAATCCCTCATAACCAGATGTGCATCCACTACTCACGAGCTGCACAGTCCAGAAAATCTGGTAAGGGCCACCATTTAGGCGTTCGTAAGTGCCGTATATTTTTTCATTGTGTATGAATGCGCTGCACCCTATCACTAAGTTTATGAGTCTTTTCTCTTTTCTCTTTCCCTCACTTTCTCTGTCTCTCTGTGATGTCCACCATTCGCATAATAAAACAAACAGGGTTTGTACTGTGACATTCGACAGCTGGTTCAGTTTATCAAAGAATCACACGGCAACGTGTTTCGCCGCGTGGCACTGAGTGCCCTGTTGGACAGCGCAGAAAAACTCAATGCCACAAAGAAAACGGAGGACAAAGATGAGACCAAGCCAAGTGCACAGAAAAGGTTACTGCATTACACACATAGGAAAAGAGACATTTAAAGTCATTTAGCATTATATAATATCAGGATCATCTAATGTATCTCAGCATTTTTGGTGATTATTTTATATTGTTTATGAATGTCTATAAAACAAGTGATACTGAAAGTGAAATCTTAATTTCTTAATACATATTTTTATAAATAGTTGTATCACTTTGCTTTCTCCTTTAAATCTGTAGTTATATCTGAGGTCTGAATACTAGTGTACAGAATTTCAGTACACCTTCACTGCACACTATTAACTTAACTTTGAATGTGGTCTCAATGTGGATTAATATTTTATTGTGGGGCACTGAATGGAAAAAGTTGAATACTCTTTCCTGGCATTTTTTGAACAGTTAAAGCCATTCTGATACCTTTAGATAGTGAGCTTTATAATAACACGTTTAAGGTTCAGTGTAAGTTTTAAGTATATACAGTGGTGTGAAAAAGTGTTTGCCCCCTTCCTCATTTCCTGTTTTTTTGCATGTTTGTCACACTTAAGTGT
>JAOVVH010000015.1:680662-698971 GCA_028566435.1 Scorpiodoras heckelii
ATTTTTTAAAGAAAACTGGAGAACCTGAAGGGAAACGCACACAGACATTGCCAGAACATGCACAGAAAACCCTTCACACGGACAACAACCTGCAACTCTCACATCCTAAAGCTGAATTTCACCTCTGTATTATAGTGACCGTCTTACTATCTAAAACCTGGACACAGGTGCGCTACGGACTGCGCAGCCACAGCCGTAACCAACTGCGCTGTACGGACTAGCCCTGTTTGTCCTCAAATCCACTGCGCATTCGTGTTGCAGCCAGGACCGTGACCAATGCTCGGCAGCCGCGACCGACGCGCAGCTTTCCAGTAGGAAACGTCCCAAGGAGCGAGCGAGCGAGCGCGCGAGCACGCGCAATGCTGTGTGGAAGGATACGGACGGGACGGAGAGCGGCGCAGGAGGAAGGGGAAGGCTGGCGACGAGTGTGCTCGTGACACGGAGAGACAGTACAGACGGACACGCGGGAGGAAGAGGACGCGGCGTCCGTGGTTCAGTGCGCGCGGCTGGGAGAAGAGTTCGGAGGCTGTTGTTCGGCAGAGCGCGAAGAGGAGCCGAGTGCGCGGAGCCGACACACTACAGCGGGCTAGCGGGCTAGCAGATGGCTCGTACGGCTAGCTAACCGGCGCTCTGTCCCTCTCTTGGAGTTGTTGCGTTTGTTTGGTTCATTTGGTTTTTTTCCGCCGTTTCAACAAGGCACTCCGCGGCTTAAAAGCAATGACAAGGGCCAGGCCCGGTCAAGTGTACTTTATTCTGCCAAACCTGAACGCTTTTTAGGGGCCTGTTCTCGTCTTTCTCCTTTCTCCTTTCTCCTTTCTCCAGTCGGACTAACCTAGCTGCATAGCATTTAGCCACTTATAACAAACACTTTCTGATCTCCGAAATCTCTCTTCACACTCTTATGCTTCTGGTGTGATTTATTTTTTATTTTTTATATTTTGGGGTTAGTTATTTTTCCCTACTCCCGAGGCGGAGGGAGGATATGGGGAAGCCGTACCCAGCTAACCGTCTCCATCTGCCCCTCCAGCCCGGATCTCACCCCGGGAGAAGTCTCAACCTCTCCCCGGCTCTCGAGCTGCTTCTGCACGGGGATCTGCCTTCCCGGAGATATGATCCTTACCCCGGCGCACTTCCGAAACACTGACAGCTTGTTGCTTTGATTTGTTTGTAGTAGTTTGTTCTGACTGTAAAACAAAAAAACAAAACAAAAAGCTCCTGGACTGTATTCAGACACCGTAGATGTAGTTTCCCCTTGACGATGCTCTAGTTTGTGTCCCGTAGAGACACGTTTATCTTCCCGGAACACATCGGAGTTCTGTTCTCAGCGTTTGGTGAGCAAAATGAACTACCAGCAGCATCTGGCGAACTCGGCGGCGATCCGAGCCGAGATCCAGCGCTTTGAATCCGTCCATCCGAACATCTACTCCATCTACGAGCTGCTGGAGCGGGTGGACGAGCCTCTGCTGCAGAACCAGATCCGGGAGCATGTCATTGCCATCGAAGGTAAGACTGTGGGGCTTTTTACTGCTCTTAAATAATGCCGGGCTGCTTTGATGCTTTCTTTCAGTGATCCACACTGCCCCAGCTCAGTTTGTCCGTGGACTGGATCGTGGACTGTGTCCTGCAGATCATGATCTGATCCCTGATCACCATGCTCACCTGAAGGACGTCTAATACACGTCCTGGATCGGTTTTTATTGCCTTTTGTATTCACTAAAGCATCAACGTAAGGTCCCATATCATCAGACAACTCCTTTTTCCGAGCACCTCCCTTTCCTACCTGTTCCGTCTTTCCTTTCTCTCCCTTTACCAATCACGCTACGGCACTTAATCACTTCTGGTGAATTTCAGGTGCCCGATATTATGGGTTCTTACGCTACTGTAGTCAGCAGGTGTTTCATTGTGTCGCACCTGAGCATGCAGAAATACTTCATACTTCATACTTGTAAAATATTACGCCATCGGATTATCTCAGTCGTAAGTACTGTTCGGATGGGATAAGAGTGCCGGGTAAACGTCAGATGCCTGTTAATGTTGCCAAAGGTTGTCTGTACTATGGATCACCAGTTTGCACAGGACCTTTCGGGTAAATCACTGACATGGGAGTGTCTTGAGTGCATGCATGGCGATAACACCGACATTTCAGTGCCCGTGTCCACTACATAGACATCGTTTTCATACAAGCAGATCGATCTGACCTTGCTTCTCGAGTACAAGATGATCTTACGTAGGCTGTACCTGTGCTAGGAGCACAGTACTTTTACCGAAAACCTCTGGGAACCTTGCGTCTCTGACGAGTCCTCTGAAACGTCATCGGTATTTTTCCTCTTCTGCGTTTTTTAAAAACTTTTGACTTCTTTTTGAAAAAGGAAGCCACTAAAGAAAAAGCACATAAACAAAAATCTCCCTCCCACTTCTGTATGCATGAGCTAAAAGAGCCCCGTGATTGGTTAGTTGTTCTGTGATTGATATGTGGAGAGAGTATGCCACGCCTCCATCATTCCTGAGAGCGTGGCCGATTTTGCTCTCTGGACTCCCGGTCACGGATGGCTGTGGCGTCATCGGGATTCGAACTCGCGATCAACAGGTTTTTCTGTTTCATCGCTTTTTTTCCATAAAGCATGTGTTTGAAAATATCCACACACATGTAGACAAGGCAACAGACAAAACAAAAAGCTACACACGAGGATGACAGCACTCTCGGATAAGCGGAAAAGAAAGCTCTTATGACAGTAACGATGTAATGACTGCGACGGGCTGAACCCCATGGGACACCGCAGTATGGCGGTGATGTAGATATTGTGGCAGTGGTAGCTCAGTGGTTAAGATGTTGGACTACCTACTGACGTTGGACTACTGAAGGTCAGGGGTTCAAATCCCAGCACCACCAGTCTGCCACTGTTGGGCCCCTGGGCAAGACCCTTAACCTGCAACTGCTCAGCTGTATAAATGTGATAATTGTAAGTCACTCTGGACAAGGGTGTCTGCCAAATGCCATAAATGTATATTGTTGTTGATCTACCCAACATCCCCTAGTTCAGTCTGAAAAGCCGTGTGGCTTTAGTAGTGAATAAATGTTGTGAATCTCTGCAAATACCTGCAAGCAGAGTGTTTAGTACTTGTCCAGATGTCTATGTTCTCCACCACCTGTATTGATCTGAGTTGTTGCTTTGTAGATTTTCTAAAATTATTGTTTCAAATTTGCAATTAGTAATGGACCGTATTATACTTATGGCACTTTTTCTTTACATTTACAAAAAAGTAAGCTAAATGATGACATGCACATTTAATCAGTTCTTGTCTCAAAGAACTGCAGTCAAAAAGGGTTTGGTTAGTGGTTGTGTTGTCGATTGAATAATTTTTTAGCTATTATTTACTACTTTTTGGGGAGGTGTACATTGCAAAGGTTTAGTTTGACCATGTATGCTTTGGGGAGTAGGGATTGAGACCTGCTCAGGCATGTAGAACGATCGGTCTCGCAACCTGTAAAGCGCTAGGCTAGGCTTTTCTCCCTAAAAGGGCAAGTCGAGAACGTGTGTCTTTTTAAGTTTTGTTTGCTTGGTCACGAGTAGAAGTGAAAGTAACAAAGTCATCCACTGGGTTGAAGGGAACCGCTTCGTGTGGTTGACTTGCTTTTCACGCACATAGTGCATTTACGTAAGTAGCATTTTTCTTTACGACATTCCTTAGATTTCCGTCCAAACCAGCGCAGGAGTTCTCGTACACTTCATCAGGCTGTAGGAATTGAAAAAAATCAAATCCCGGCTGGAAACTGATACGGGACGCGCCTCTTGATCTTTCACTCATGAGATCTGTGGGATGTCTGATGGACCGGGTTGGAAAGGAATATGTTCGTAGAGCGGATTCTGGGAGACAGACGTGTGCACGAAGAGTGCAGACTGTACGAGAAATGTATTTCAATTTCTTAGTAGGATGAAAAAAGTGAATGACAAGCACAGGAGGGAAAAGGGAAATCTGTGACTGGAAATAGAGGCTGAATTAGAAATGAGAGGTAAAGCAACAGGACGAGAGGAGGAGTGCGGTTATGTAATCGGCTGATTGCTGCGCTGTAGTAGCAATGAGATGCTTTCAAACCGAGGTTTTACAGATTTTAGACATGGTTGCGTATGCCACTATCCTGGGATGCTGATATTAGGAGTCTGTTTGTCTTGGAGAGATCAAACAATGTTCAGTGCGCTCATTTTTGCTTTATGAAAGAGGCAGCCCTCGCCACAGCAAGGCATTTAAAACCATACGCATGACACATCCGTGAACTTGTTGTTACCGCCCTGTCTTTTGTAAAGAGCATTTCATAGCATCCTGGTGCAGCAAATAGGCCCCAGCTATCATTTTGCCCTCGTGTGAGTTTGCCTCGTATGCAGTGGCCATGTGATCACAGTGAAAATGGGGGGGGGGAAACCCAAAAGCAGCATAAATCTCGCTCTCTTGGGTTAGCCGAGGCTTGTTCGTAATTACAGAGACCAGTCCACGGCCCGCATCCCGGAGCGCACCACATGGTCCAACGTGGTCCTTTTTTGCCCTTCATCTCTCTCAGTGAGCCCAGAGAGGAAGGGGCATGCTTGCAGTTGCAAGATAATTTCAGCACCACCTGCTCCTGTGTACTAGTGTGCTCTTCCCAATCATTTCAACACACGCGACGGAATTGTCTCGTTTTTTTTCGGCTAAACAAGGCAAGAAAGGTCACGTACAACGCTGCCGCTTCACATTTCCCAAAAGTGATTACACGTGAAGGAAAAGGTAACCGAGTCCTCCTGTGGAATACCTGTAGCAGGTCCTCAGATTCAGAAACCAGATTCGGGTCATGCTTTTCAGGCTGCATGTCATGGTATCCTTTGAGAGTCCGGATCTCTCTGGCTTGGCGTGGCATGGCGACAGAGCTAGAGATCCCCCCAAACGAGCACAGCCATCATGCAGATGGTGAGCGCAGGCTACAAATCCACCCCCTCCCACCCAGTCTGTCTAGAGGGCACCGTTAATGAGCAGCCGTCCTACGCGGTTCGTTAGGAGCATCCACACGACAGAGCGTATCCCCACCCTGCTTTTGTGCACTGTCCTATCCCTGCATCCTGCTTGCAAATCCTTTGATTTACAGATATTTTTCAGCTCTGTAAAGTGATTAGAGGTTCGTCCTTGTGGAAGCCAGAGGCTGTGTTTGTCGGTGCAGGACAGAGCTCACTAGATGGGCTGCAGCAGAGATGCCATATATCTGTTTAGATTTAATTAGGAGTCCCTCAAGATGATCCGCAGAGGCCACTTTTGAGAAGGGGGTGCACATAACAAGGAAGGGGGCATTTATCAGAGAACCAGCTATGTCAAATCTGGAGTCGTGGTGAATTAATTGACTCTATCAAGCCCAATAAAGTTACAAGTAATGGTCTGGGTTGTACATATGAACACAATACGTTAGATTTGAAACGAACTACCTCCATTCGTCATATGTTTAGGGTTATCATTTATGTCAGTATCTGTCTGTCTGTATTTATAGCACCGTGCTGTTGAATTCTCGATTCAGATTCGAATCACAGGTTGCATCAATTTGCTTGTTCTAATGTGGTATCGTTTTTATTATAACAGGAGCGAACTTCTTTCATGGATGTTCTATGACAATAAATGTGAAAGGAATTGTTGGTAAATTGTTGTATCGTACAAGAAATAACACGCTTCAGGCTGTACCATTATTTGGAAAACAGTCCGCTTCATGGTGTTACTTTGTGTAATACACTGAACCTTTACTTCAGCTGAGATCTTTACATTTATTATTGAAGTAGACTGCAGTTCTTGTTTAATTCTTCCTCTATTTATGGCTAACAGGGGCGTTTGGTGTTGTTGCTCATCCACCTCAAAGTTTGACTAGTTGAACATCATGTGCTTTCTTTTCTGTTCGCCACGGTTGTAAAGAGCGCTTATTTGAGTTAATGTGGACGTTTCCTGTTCGCTCATTCCAGTCTGGTCATTGTGCTCTGACTTTTCTCAGTAACAAGCCGCCAGAACTGCTGTTCACTGCGAGTGTAAAGAGACTTTTATAGATGAAAATCAACACACAATCACCACCAACCACGCCTTGATCTGTGAGAAGAATTTCCCTCCTTTTTGATGCTTGATGTTTGTAACATTAACTGACTCTCTTGACAGTGAGATATCTCAGTGTGATCATATACGTCATTCTGTTGCTGAATGATTGCCTGATCGGATAATTGCATGAGTGTGCAGGCATGCATGTGTTCCTAATAAAGTGGATGGTTAGCATATATTTATAACTATATATATATATATATTAATTATAGATGAATATCGAAAAGGTATGTTTTTGTCTGCTATGTAGGGCCGTTAAACTTGCACTCCTATATTATAGGATGTTGTTGTGGTAGAGAAGTAGATATCTCTTTACTGACTCCATGTTCCTTTTAAAGTCTAGCTTAAAAAGGAAGACCGGCGCTCCGGGTCCGCTTCTGGCCTCATCACTTGTCTTTTTCTCTCTCCCCCACTCTCTCTCTGGGCTGGATGTATTGAGTGTGGGTGGTGAGAGACTGTGCGTTCTCAGGCTGAGCTGAATAGAGATTTGTTCTTTCCCAGTTAAAGGGTCGGGGGTGGTGGTGGTGGTGGTGGTGGGGGATTGAAAGACATTTTGCACTCTGTTTTGATTCTTCCATCTTTTACTGCAGATCCGTCTTTGATAAAACAGGTGAAATGTGTGATGGATAAATATAAAATGTAATTCCCCTCTAATTTCCCCCTTTAATGTTCTTCCAGTTCGATCCTTTGCCAGTTTTAACTTACTATATTCTACTAGGGAAGAACTATCACCTGACCGCAGCCGACTGTGAAGCCAAGCTCTGCATGTTTTCGAACTGCTGCTCATACTACATCAGGTCCTATCTGCAAGAGAATCTACAACCGAGAAACATCTGCCCTGTCGCCTGTAGATCAGTCGTTCGAACCCTTGTGCTGCCACAGCCATGTGTGTTAAAGTTCACGTGCTGTCTCTCTTTTTGCTCTCTCAACTCCTAGCCACAAATGGCCGCAGGATTTTTTTTCAGGATTCGCCCTCTCCAGCAATTGTTGACCGTGCAAACGTTTTTCTTCTGCACCACTTGAGAGGCAATTTTGACCACCTTAACCTTCTGCTAATTAACTACAGTATTCAGAAGTCTGGATATGGGTTTACATGGTAGCTCTGCACTGCTTCAAGGCTCCACCTTCACGGCATGTGAGCTTCTCTTAAATAGCCATTACAAAACAGTTTTGACTGGGAGCTTTTAGCTGGTCAGGATGCAGCATTGTGCACTTTGTAGTGTTTTCCAAAGCCAAATGGAGTTTATAGATGGAACTGAGCAACACTCGGCTTCGGGGCTCTTCATGTGACCTCATTCCCGGCAGCTATTTAACACCCCTAGGAGGTGTAAGGCATAAAAATGTGCCTGATTTGAAGAGCTCTGGGAAGTGGCATTATTGAATCCTCCATGCTGGTAAGAATGGGGGAGGATCCAGTTGTCACTTCAGCCCCAGGGGTATATTCACCTTGGGAAGATCCGTCGTTACTCAATGCCTGTGAATCTTTTTCTGCCACTCAGACCTAAGGTGTTCGTTTATATATTTATTTATTTATTATTATTTGCAGTTAATTACTGTTAACAAACTGGTCACAAATGCTGTCGAAGTTGATTTGTTTTAAATTTAACTGTAGATGGTTGGTAAAAAGCGCTATTGTTTACCGTGATGGAAGAAGTATTCAGGTCCTTTACTTAAGTAAAAGTACCAGTACAGCATTGTATTAATACTCCATTACTCACCTTCCCTCTCCACAAATTTTTGCGTTATTTATCTCCACAAATGTCTCTCTGGGATTAATAAAGTGATCGATCTATCGATCTATCTATCTATCGATCTATCGATCTATCGATCGATCTACCAGTAAATATCCTACATGAAAAGTTGTATTAAAGTAAAAGTACATAAGTATTAGCAGCAGAATGTATTTAAATTACTAAGGCAAAAGTACTGATTTGTAGGGGTGCTGAAAAAAATCGATTCTTTAAAGAATCGCGATTCCTAGTCCTGGCGATTCTGAATCGAATCACAATGCCCGAAAATTGATTTCAAAATGCGTTCAAGTTTTATTTTTTGCCACTCCTACTCCCGAGCATACTGCATATCGCATTACTTGTCCACTCGGCCACCGTAGAAGAAGGCCGTTTAGGCCACCGTACAGCAGGTCTGTTAGCCAATGGAGTCTGTTAGCATGGAGCAGGAAGCTTGGAGCAGGAGGAGAGCGTGATTCAACCCGCCCGGTCGTCGCTAAAAGCCAGTGTTTGGGCACACTTTGGATTCTACAATGTCCCGGGGGAAGAGAGAGCTTGACATGAGCACAATTGCTTGCAAGGAGTGTAAAATGAAATTGAGGTACTTTGGAAATACGACAGATGCGCGGGCCTGTTTGGCGCGACATCAGCCTGAGCTAAAAGAAGTTGAAAAAAATTTTATAAAATAATGCAAAAAGATTTGATACAGTAAGGAACCTAAACGTATTGTTTTAAATAAATGTTGTATTTGTTTACATTGTCTTTTCAGCTCGTCAATCACATAATTTAAACAAAATTTATAGACCATTTGAATAGAAAAATCGTTCCTGGATTGAATCGTGACTCCAAGAATCGGTATCAGATCGAATCGCCAGACACAGAGAGATTCGCACCCCTACTGATTTGGTCCCTCTGATTGATTGATGTTATATATGACATCATTAAATCATTAATACTGAAACATCAATGCCCTTTCTATGCGCCGAAATGACATTGAAGGCGGCTTGGTTAGAAACGCAGTCACCGTCTTAACGCTGGTCCTAAAATTTCCCACGCTGTTTGTCTAAAACGCGGCGGACTTGGACTTGGTCTAACGTCCCGATCCGTGTCCAACCTTCCCATATGACAGACCCTTTTGTAAATCTAGATCACTGGAAAAACGGACTATTTTCATCAAATCCATTTGGGTTTGACCTGTCTTGATTTTTTTTTTTTCTGCAAGGAACTCTATTGTTCTAATCCCGTGCAGTGACGAAATGCAGCCATGTCGTCATTAAAATCGAAATGGATGTAACGTAAACCTCCTCGTGTTGTGGTTTAGATTTAACTGTGAATCTAGCTTTATACTAGGATTAAAATTAGTGGTGCAACAGACTTTAATTTAATCTAGGTTTAAGTGGAAATAAAGCAGAGATTGCCAAAGGTTTAGATTCAACCTGGATTAACTGTAAACTAAATTTAAACTAGGATTAAAGTTTGATGCAGCAGGATTAGTAATGTAAATAAACCTTTTTGTAAGAAGCTAGAAGCTGAAAACCACTGCTTTAATCTTTAACTGTGTTTTGTATTTTAAAGGCTTGTTATATTATCCATTGTTAAAAGTAACCAGTAACCAGTCAAATAAATGTAGTGGAGTAGAAAGTGCAGTATTTCCCCTGAATTGTAGTGAAGTGGAAATATAAAGTAGCATCACATGGAAATACTCAAGTAAACAGAATTGTACTTAAGTACAGTGAATGTAGTTAGTTACTTTCCACCACTGGTTGTGTAGGCCAGTATAGCTTCTTCAGGTATAGAGCATTAGGAGGGAGATAGCCGTGTGGCTTGTCGTTCACGTTTCTGCTGGCACTCCCTGAGGAAACGGCAGTTCTGATCTGGGGATGCGGTGATGTCATGCCTCTCAACACAGTCCTTTGTTGTGACCTTGGCTTGCCGTGATGCTTGTCTGAGTCCTGCTGCGTGTCACGACAGTAGATCGTTTTGAGAGATACTGCTGCGTCTCGTTTCCGACGCCTGACATATTAAGAGGAACATGTCTATATGACTGTAGCTCTCCCTTCTGTATGCTTTATTCCTTTTTCACTAGGATGTTGGTACATCATGCATGCTCCTTCTCGCATGTTATTTAACATTTTGCTGATGATTTGCCATGCTGGAATAGCTGCAGACTGACACCAGTACACCCCCGGCCGTCCCCCGTGACGCCAATTCACAGCATTGCAGTGGGGGAAGGTGACTCCTCTTGGGGACCGTGGGCGGAGCTTCGAGCAATCTAGCACCGTCTGAGTAAATGTGAGGAAGCCGGAGCGCCCCAGCTGTGGCATGCAGCTGCACCAGGCGTTCCTGTTACTCTACTCTAAGCAGGACACCGGAGCCAGACCCTGACCGGGACAATAGTCAGGCTCTGATTCAGGTCTCACGGAGACAAGAATAGCTTGTGTGCAGTACTCTTCCTGCTGTTGACCATGCTGCATCCCCCCACACAGTGTCCCCAAGGATCCAGGAGCCTGATGTCACTTCCTGTTCATTGATCACAAGCTGTAGTGTTCCAGATGCTGCCAGTTCGAGAGGAGCTGTCTGGAGTACTGCAGAGACACTGATTGCGGCATCACCCATGATCAATAGGTTGCTTGTCAAAAGCATTTATATACATTTCCGGACCGGAAAGGAATGGTGTGTGTATGGGTGTGTGTGTGTGTTTGTGTTTGTGTGTCTGTGTCTATCATTAGATCTAATTCCACTGTAACAAGGTTATACAGCTCCTGAGACATAGATAATCAGATTGAAGATGGATTTTTGTGTTATTTATGGGAAAATTCAGTAATTTCACCCTATTTTTTTTAGTTGGATATAATGATATGAAGTTCCTTACAGCCTGAAAAGTAACCACACCTCAGAGGTGGACTAGAGAAACAGATTTGACTACTGGTCAGCTTTTTTCCCCCCTTTGCCAGCTCTTTTTTTCTATGAGGAATTTCCCCTCTGCATGTTTCATGTTGGAAACAAAGGAAATACATGTGTTTTACGTTTGAAACTAATTCGATGGGAGAAAAAGATATAGGGAGCGGATCTATTTTTGGCCTAGGATCGCACAACACCGTAATGTCTCGACCATAAAACCCTTCAGCAAGGCTAACGGTCATTATTATAACTTATCTTTTTCAGCTTGACTGAAAAAAAAAACCCACCCAGCCTCTGCTTCATGAGACCTTTTGCTTAATGTAGTATGAACTCAAAAGCAGTCCTGGTTTCCATGGAAGCCGTATGGGGGAAGTTCATTCCAGCCACAATAACCACTTTAAATAATTGCACTACAACGGGAACAAGCCTAATACCTGTGCATACGCTCAGACTAGAAGTGCTAATCAGTTTGGCAGTTTTGATTATGCAGCAAAAAGTGAGCCCGGAAAAGCTCTGCTCATGCATTGAATATCAAATAGAGTCTGATCAAGTTTCAAAACCTGATGGACGACAAGCACAGATAATGAGTTATATGAGGCAAATGTGTCTGTCCGTACATTTTGGGTTAATAATTACTATAGCGTTAGCTCACAAAGGCGTCAGGCTGAATTGCTATTCAGAAGGAATGTGTTGCATCAATAGGAGGCACTCTCCCCCATCTGCCCGTGTTTAAGGAGGGGGGAAAATCAATGGTGCTTTCCTTGTGACAGGTCACCATCTGTCGGCTCCTGCCCCCACGCCTCGTGTTAACGCTGAATTAATGTATACTGCTGCTCCTCATACGTCTGCTGAAGGTACAGCCCATGTGCCGTGAACGACCCAGTTCTGAGAACAGCTGGATCCATTATCTCCCTAGTTCTGCTTTTATTGCTTGGGAATGTTCGCAGTTTCCTGTTGAACACTGAGTTAGAAGGCAAACCGTAGCTTGTTTTGGATTAAAGTATTTGGATTATAATTTGCGAAGTTACATAAAGTTCCTCCCTTCTGAAAAGCAATTAAGATGATCGAATAGAGACGGTTTTCAGCCACACTTTAATGCTCATTAGTATTGATTAGTCTGTGGATACTGATGCTCTGGGGGCAGAACAGGTCCTGGGTTCGACCCCAGGTGGAGCGGTCTGGGTCCTCCCTGTGAGGAGTCTGCATGTCCTCCCCATGTCCATGTGGGTTCACTCTGGGCACCCTGGTTTCCTCCAACAGTCCAGGGACATGTAAGTTGGGCAAATTGGAGATACAGAGCTTGCCCTGAATAGCTGATGTTAAATAAACCAATAAACTGACGATCTTATGATATAAAGTGACCTTTTGAACATACATGCCTTTATAAACAAATCAGCATTTCATAATTATAGTGTTAGTCTGCATTTACAAATAGCATGGGAAAGTCTTTGTAGAAAATAACCATGTGAATATTATAAATATTTGAAGTTAATATTAGTAACTGACAGAGGGATTTGCTTTATTTTGCCTTAATCATCATCTTTTTGTTTCCCATCCTCCTCCCGTGCATTTATCGACCATCTCTGCATTCTTGGGTTTTTTGCTAAAACCCTGGCTGTTCTTCATGAACATTCATTTGCACACCCTTGGACAAAAAAACGTGAAAGTCTGTAACATATGGCCTGTTCTGAGCCGAAAGTCTCTAGCGCTGTAGTGAACCTTTGGTTAGATGTAATTGATGCGGTTTACATAAATGCATGTGATTGGATAAGCATTGTAGCCTCTTTAATTAGAGTTATTGAACTTCAGGGCTTTTTTTTTTTGCTCCTCTTCAGTTCAGTCCATTCAAAAACTTTGCTGGATCTGCGTCCCGACCGCAGGAAGTGAACAACTCGTGGACGTCTGGCTTTTTTTTCCCTTTTTTTTGGAGTGGTGTAGTCATTACACTGTGGCACTATGTAGAAAAAATAATACACAGATAAGATGACGCAGCACTGTTGTTTTGACAGCTGTAGACTCCTTGGCGTGGAACTTCTATTTAAGTCATTTACTGTGAACAGGATGCCACAAAAAGATGACATGAGCACACACACACACACACACACACACACACACACACACACACACACACACACACACTCAGCCACACACTGGGGAACAGGTGCTCAGGTGGTCTAAGGTTACTATGGCAGTAGTGCTAGGTTGCCAGCATTAAGCTAATTAACCCCCGTGGATGTTGCTGGTGGCTTTCTGCAGTGAGTCTGCGCCTCTCGGCTGACTGGGAGCTGGGCCTGACGTCACGTCCCTCCTTTGCATTTTTCTATCCCTCCTTTCAGCTTTTATGACGTGAATTAAAGTGAGGCTCACAGACAGCCTTCCTTGTGTGAAGCGGAGGCCTTTGTATGCACAGAGATACTTTAATCACACCTTGTAGCAAACAGATTAAACGTATAATAAAATGTTTAGAGTTTACATAAATCATATCTGCCGTGGGTGGTTAGTATACTCACAGGTTGTATGGGTGTGTGATGAAACAAAATGATCATATCATATTTCAATGATAATGTATCACCCGAATGCAAGGCAGGAGTACAGCGTTTGGAGAAAAAAGACAGTGAACTATGATGGATTACTTTAAAGCTAGAGTTTATGGGAGTTTTTCGATAATGAAAACAAATAGAAGTCTAGTATGACGGAGCACATCTGTCCTTCTAGATACTAATGTGTATTTCTGAAACCCCCTTAAAACTGTGCACACGTCTTAGGCACCCTGTTGCTTTTAGGTACAACGTTTGTTATCGATGTTTTTTTGAGTTCTGCATTATTGAGTCAGTGGAAAAAGATTTAATATTTCCATACGTTACTTTTCCAATAAAAATATTAAATGTTACACAGAAATGTTTGTATGTCAGTAATAAAAGCAACACATTACATAACAGACACCTTTTCAGACAAAAAAACATAATGAAGGCTGCTGGGTTTTGCATTCAAAAAATGAAGTAAGTGTGACAGTCAAAGTCTCCAGAAGAGCTGTGGCAGATTCTCCAAGACACTCGGTAAAACTTAAAAGCTAATTTCCTTATAAGACTGCACACATTGTACCTGGAAACTCTATTTAAGAAAAAGGCATCAACTATTGACTTCCTTTAGTTTATTACTGTTTACTGCACTTTATAATGTTTTCTTTTATGTAGCAATATCATCATTATTTCTGAAGGCATTTTTGCTTTACAGCAAGGCTTTACATGTGCCTAAGACTTCTGCATCGAACTGTTTGGTGATTAGCTGGTAAGTTTTACTGAGTGTCTTGGAGAATTTGCTATAGCTCTTCTGGAGACTTTGACTGTCACACTTACTTCATTCTTATGCATTTTTATCTGAAAAGTGTTCTGTGTAATGTGGTAATGTGCTGCTTTCATTACTGACATACAAACATTTTTGTGTAACATTTAATTTTTTGTTGGAAAAGTAACATTTGGAAATATGAAGTCTTTTTGTACCGATTCAATCATGCAGAACTAAAAAAGACCCATCAGTAACAAAAGTTGTACCTAAAAACTACAGGGTGCCTAAGACGTTTCACAGTACTGTAGTTTAAGCAGGACGTAGTTTCTGAAGTATTGAAGAAAACCTATTTTTGACATTTGACCTTGCTGTGACCTTGACCCTTTGGCTCAGTTCCAAAATTGAGTCAGTTCCTGCGCTGGTTGTGGTTGGCAGTAAATAAAAGTTCATATAAATCCTACGAAAATTTACGCACTCATTCTTGAGATGATCTTGGACACACTGACTGACAGACAACCGGAAAACAAAACGCCTCCTCCACCTAAGTGGTAGAACCATAAAAAGAGTTAGAGACAAAAATACTCTATAACATGACCTGCTTGTGAGTCACCCTGACAGTCCTGTTATTGTAATTCACAGTTGGTGCTGTGCCAGAGGTGTTGACTTGAACTTTTGTTGGTGGGATGTTTGTACATGTGTCATGCAGCAGCTCAGGTACATCAAGTGACATCGTACGCCAGCTTTAGCCACAAAGGAAGTCAGATTACCAGGTGAAGTTAACAGGAGCCAACATCCAATCAGGGGAGCAAGAGAGTAAAACAAATAGGAATCAGAATAAAGCATTGCTTTGTTCTCTGATTTGCTGGGAAGCCAGTGAATGATAGCTGGTTTATCTTTCGTTTATTGTCATCATTGTGAAGTTTGGTTAGAACTCATGATAGACAGATAGTGACTAGTCCTGGGTGCTATACCGGTTCATCCGGTATACAAGTTTTTATTTCCTGTACCACTGTACCAGTGCATAGCTGAAACCATCACTGCAGCTCTTTAATAGGCAGCAAAATATAGCACTCCTAGATCGGGAGGTACATCCAGATACCTACTATTTCACCGCTTTCTGGACTTTTCTGGACAGTCGGGACTGTTCTTCTTCCATACACTTTCTGCAAGGTACCAGTTGTGCTGCCAGGAAAAGCATGATGCTACCACCACCATGCTTAACAGTTGGTACATTGCACTTAGTGTTGAATGCATCACCTGCCCCAGTAAAAAAAAAAAAAAAGAAATTCAAAGAAATCATTGAAAGCCCAATAGTGTATGTAAACATCTGATCACAAGTGCATATAGATGCGAGCCTACATAGCATCACACTGCGAAATTAACATGAATATAAACTGAGGGCTTTGATGTTCTAATCAGTAACCTGCAAATTACCTCTGTTAAAAAAAAGCTTCTGTAATATCTAGATCATTATGCTCTCAGAGTCCCTTGTAAAGATCTCTCCTCCAAGATTATGACTGCATAATAACCAGCATTTCTTTTTCCAAACATTGACAATTAAGGACTGCGTAAAGGCTGGTACTGTTATTTTGTATGAACACAGACGGATGTAATCAGATCACTGGTAAACAGAATCGGAGTTAATAATTACAAACGGTCACAACAAACCGGAAATCCAGATGTCTTCCAAAGTCATGCTTTTCTTTCAGTCACATTGAACTTTACTCTCAGGAATTGAGACACCACTTTTATCCAGCATGTAATGTAGGACCAGCCTAGTGCCAGTGTACAAAAAACAAACTGACCCTAAAGTAGGATGGATTTAAGCTAAAATCATTTTGCGTGAGGTAAGGACACACAGACTCTGAGAATCCTGAGACTGACTGAACCCGAACCCGGTCGAATCGCAGCAGTTACTTCCCAAGAGGACTTCTGTTGGATCCGGACAGTCATCTCAAACTCACTGCCGTCTGAGCCAGTGATTTTCTGCACCTCCGTCCAGAACGCCAGTGACTCACTTTTGCAGCATAGGGGTCGTTTGGCCTCGAGACGCAGGATGACATCATGTTTCTGTTCCGGTCTTAGTCATCCAGTTGTGTGAAAATATGTGCTGGGCATCAGCCATTCACAGCGAGCACATCTCTCTCTCTCTCACCGGTAGAGCTAATCTGTGACGCTGTGATCAGATTTAGCCCACAATCTCCCATGTCAATCAAACAGTTATCCTGCGTTTCATCTTCCTGTCGCAATGCACTAGACATGCAGCCAAGTGAGAAACCTGCTTTATGAATAATACACGGTGAGTGTGATGACAGTGCGGCGTCCTGGCTGTTAAGAATTCACACTGCTTCATAAGAACTGTTCTGTTCTCTGGGCTTTTTTTTCGCTCCCACACAGAAAAAGTCCCACTTCATTTCGGCTTCCATGCTACACTCCTTCTGTCCCATGTGACTTCTGACTCAGCATTTTGTAACATAAGCAGCATAGCTGCTCGTCCTAACTGTGTTCATTCTCATACCAACTGCAAGGAAGAATAGAGAGGAAGTGTGTTTTTTTTCTACGCTACAGGAACAGCGTTTGGATTTTTGGCGGTCTGTGTTTGTTCCCCTGAGCTTTGTTGTTAGGGAACTGAATAGACACACAGCTGGCTTTGTGTGTCTGTGCGTGTGTGTGTGTGTGTGTGTGTGTGTGTGTGTGTGAGCGTGTGTATGCGTGCGTGCGTGCTTGTGCACGTGTGAAGAATAAGGGCTGGGCTGTGGTCTGGCATAAAGCTCTTCCTCTTTCTCTGTGCTGCTTTGTCTGCCGTTCTCTTTCTATGAAATGCAACACTGTCCGTCTCGTTCAGATACTTGTCTTATTTTGAACAGAAGAGGGGGGAAGAGGCTACTTGGCTGCTGAAGTCAGAGAGGAGGAATAAAAGGGAGGGAAGAAGAGGTGTAAGAAAAGAGAACACTGTTGCTCGTGGAGAGCCATCTTGAGATTTGAGAGCTGTTTAGATTATGGAGCTGAGAGCAGACAAATCCACTTTTGTTGTCTAAAATACCGCGTGCGATTGAATTATGCTAAAAATTGCAGCTGGCGTGATGCCCTCTTGGGGAAAGTGGGTTAGTGGTGGGAATGGGCACACACAGACCCTCGATTCTTCTCGAGGAGCACAGAGAAGCCCCTGACATTTCTGTTTTCGACCATGTGTGCATGCGTATGTGTAACAGCTACGCATGTACGTGATCAACAACAGGGTGATATGACGTAGCCCGGGGCAAAGCAAGTGTCTGCTACTATCACAAAATTGATTATTTTCTTATAACACCAGGTCCTGAAGGGTCTTATTGCTTTTATAATGAACCAGTGCTGTGCAAAGGCGCTAATCGATTTCCCTTTTTTCAAAATGGCTTGCTTTTCTCCCATAGACAGCTCACTGGTCTTCATGTTGGTTTATCCTTTTTAACAACAAATGTAGTCTTTACAGGTGAAACCCAGAGCTCAAAGCAGTAGTAGACATTCAGAGCTGTTAATTGTTTAAGCAGGCAATCTAACAGGGTATACCTGGGCAACAAGAAACAGCCGTCAGTCACATGGTCCGTTATTTTTTTGTCACTTGAAAAATGAGTTGGTTGAAACAAAAGGTTTAACACGTCTAGATACAAATCTGAAATTCTGATCTGTTGTCTGATATTTGTCTTTTGATCTCAAACCCAAATGTTTTCTGTATGTATCAAAAACCCAAACCATTTGCCTTGCTTTTCTGTTAATTTTGGACAGGATTATACGTAGGTCAGATCGATTGATCATTTTAGATCAAGCACAATCTGTATAGTCCGATTTTGTTGTATATGTGAGAGGCTGTGAAAACGACCAGATTCATAACTCTTAGAAGAAATGTGACATGTCGATAAAGAATGCAAAGCCTATCAGATTTAATGTCACGTTTTAATGTAGGTATGGTAAGAGTCAACAGTGTTAAGGGAAATGACATGAATAAAAAAAAAAGAAGCGCCGGTACCCGCTTCTTTTCAAATGATCTTTTAATGGAGCCGTCTGTTTGTCATCTATGTACAACCGAGTTTGCAAAGCCTAACAAATAATGCTGGGTATTTGTGGTGATTTTGAATGTTAGCCAGCTAAAGCACTGTGTAACTGCTGAATTACAGTCACACAAACTCTGTAACGAGACGCTGCAAAAATCTTAATCTGCAAAAGCTCCTTTTTCTCCTCTCGCTTGCAGCGTTTACGTTCTGAGGGGAGTATCTCAAATCACTCAATGTCCCCTACATAGTGCGCTACTTTTCAAACAAACACAATC
>JAOVVH010000015.1:798052-814586 GCA_028566435.1 Scorpiodoras heckelii
CATCTGGCCCTCATTCTGCAAGCACATGTGGAGTGGGTTTAATGCTGTTTTAATAAGTGTTAATAACAAGTGATGATAAATAACAGCAGGCGGAATGGAAAAAAAACCAAAACACTTCGTTCAAAGTGAGATCAGACACTTTTCCCAGGTCAGACTTGTGCGTATGGGTGTAGAATTGATTGTCTGCACTATGTGCAGGCTATTTTCGAAGCAACATGGTGGTACGATGCATTGGTTTTAATTCATTTTTAGAAAATGCAGCTCGTCATGTTCCTGAGAAACTCCAAAGCACTCGGTCCTGAAGATTTTAATAGCTGGAGCAATAACACTGGAGGCTCCTTCTAAACTAAACATCTCCTCATAATAAATTTCACCATATCAATAATTACAAACTTTTTTTTTTTGTCTGTGTGAGTCCCTGTGTAAGGTACTATAGAGACATGAGTGTATTAGGACAAGTGGATTAATATAAACCTCTGATTTACTGTGCAGCTGGACTTCATCTCCGAGCTGCTGTTATAGAACATTACCCAGCTCATTCTGACCAATCAGGATCGAGAATCAGCATCGCCATGATATAATAACAATTGAATCCATTCAAAGTTCATGGTTATATCTCGGTCTAGTATATACTTTATAACCTTGTCTAAAATTGTGTCTGTGTGTGTGTGTGTGTGTGTGTGAGAGGCATATTGCAAGACTGTGTTGAGATGATCAATGAGTGTGTGTCAGCTCAGAGAGGGTGTGATTAATTGGACCGGGCTTGTGTGGGTGGCCTGCTCCTCCTGGGAGCACAGGATTAGTGCTTGTTTAAATTGTTCCCAATCGACCTTATTGATCTGTTCCCAAAGGGGGCCAATCTGATAGCAGCTCGCGAGTGTGTGTGCACTCACAATGTCAGTTGACAATATCAGCTAAGCACATAGATGCCTAATCTGTCTGTTTGGAGAGCCACAGATGATTATCAATATATTTTGGAATCCCTAAGTACTTCCTGTAGGACATAGGGCTGGTTAATCTGATCTACTAATTGTTAGTGTTATTATGGTAGTAAATACATATACACACAAGCACTTTGCTGAGAGCATTGTTGACCATTTCAGTGGTGCCACCATGCGGACGCTCCTAGTTTGAGTGCAAATGAAGGTTTGGAGGCATGTATCCGAGGGCCTCCGTTTGGAAAAGAATAGTGATATACTGTATCTCTCTCCAAAATGAATTAATTAACTAATCCATGGTTTACAGATGGGAGTCAGACTCCGCAGACACGGGAATCCCCCCTCCAGGTTCAATTCGGCACAGATAGGAATGCCATGCCACCCATATTAGCACGATGCCTCAGTTCACGGTGCTAATGGATCCTGGGTTGACTTAGCATGATGGACGCAGGGTTGGCAAGGTGGAGGTTGGGAATCAGTAGAAACACAGACTTCAGAATGTCTTTTAAAGCCATTTCACGATGCAGTGGAATTCGATTTGGATGAATTGCGCAAAGATGGAATGAACTGGGAAAATATGAACTTTATCTAAACTAAAATTAACGGTTGCTGTGGTGTTTTTGGCAATGAAAGTAATTTGGGATCCCAAAACTGCCCAACAGCCACCGTTGATGACAAGCATATTGGGGTAGAGCATGGTCCTCTCACCATGACCCCATTCATCTGCCGGGCACTTAAGTGAACTATTATAAATAATCCACAGTATTGAAATCTTTTATCAGATGTGTCACTTCCATTATTCAATAAGCGATTAGTAACAGTCTCCCAATTTAGCCATTAAGCACTTGCGCGTGGGGCCTGGGACGGCTGTCACGCTGCTGCCGTAGTGAAAGATCAGCCTGTCAGCAACTCTGTTATTCATGAGCTCTGCTGGCCAGGTACTGCCCACACACATTCGGCTGAGTATTACACACACACACACACATACACACACACATAGATTCAACTGAGTGCTGCCCTCATAGACATCTCAAAGTGCTTTATTCACGTACACTCACACAAACAGGTGATCTTTCAGCTCACACAGTTTATCCAGCAAGCATGCTTGGAAACCTTCATAGTGGCAAGGCTGCAGGGTTGGCTGAGATTCATCCGGAGGTGTCGAAGGCACCAGATGAGTACAGGGTTGTGTCACTAACACGCCTTTTCAACCTTGCATAGACATATGGGGCAGTGCTCTTGCTCTGGCAAACCAGGAAGATGGTCTGTACTTTTAAAAAAAGAGGCCCAGAAGATGAGATGTGCACCAGGATGCACTTTGGGCAATGTTCTGCTGGGAAACCTTGTGTCCTCCCATCCATGTGGATGTTACTTTGACACGTACCACCTACCTAATCATTGTTGCACACCATGTACACCCTTTCATGGAAACGGTATTCCCTGATGGCAGTGGCCTCTTTCAGCAGGATAATGCGCCCTGCCACAAAGCAAAAATGGTTCAGGGATGGTTTAAGGAAAACAACACCAAGTTTGAGGTGCTGTGGGATGTGCTGGGCAAACAAGTTCGATCCATGGAGGCCACAACTCGCAACTTACATTACTTAAAGGATCACACCACAGCACACCTTCAGAGGTGGCAGCAAAAGGGGACCTACACAATATTAGGCAGGTGGTCATAATGTTATGCCTGATCGGTGTATATTAAGCGTAGAAGCAGCCTTATTTATGAAGTAATATACGTGATATACTCACTGTCACTTCAGTGTAAAAAATACAATATGGTCCACTTGCTTTAGTTTGTGGGACAAAAAGTGTTACCTGGGCAATATGCTTGCAAAACTATACCAGCAGAATGCCGAACGCACTTCAAGGATATGTCCTGAAAATACCATACTGCTTCAGACTTTTCAAGAAGAGATGCTGCATTCAGACGACTGAGCAGAACAAGGGAGCTAATATGGAGCATGTTAAAATGACATGCTAACTGTGGACATGTCAAGCCAAAGACATCAGCATGTTAAACCAAAGACCAACCTTCCTGTAGGGTATTTGGCTACAGAATACTTCGTCATCGTTCATAAATTGGGCATCCCACTGATGAGTGTCTACATATGTGTGGTTGGATTGGATAGGGGTTGGAGTCACATTCCTGCCACAAATGAATCGCTACAGAGTTTGTTTGGGACCGGACCGAGACCACCTCCTCTCAAGGTTGTTTGGATCTCCACATGAACGCGATTTCTGTGTACACGTCTACCCAAATGAATCACATCAAGGGGGAAAATGAACCAGAGTCTCTTATTTGCAGATGATTATGCTGTTTTCCCACCATCTGAGCTTGCACTCACATGCATGGCTGGAAGGAAAATCAGCACCTCCAAGTCCAAGGCCAGGATGCTCTACTGGAAAAGGGCAGGATGCTGCCTTCAGGTGAAAGGAAAAACCTTGCCCCTCACAGAAGAGGTACTTGGGATCTTGGGATCTTATAGAAAAGAGATCACAAGATGTTGATTGATGCTAGGATCAGGTCAGTGGCAGCAGTGTTTGAGCTGTTGTACTGGTCTGTGATGCTGAAGCATGAGCTTAATAAGGTTGCAGGTCCAAGTGGTGCGAATGAGGTTCTGCTGTGATTATTAATGACCGGAATCATGGGAGAGCCTTAGATTGGAAGCGTTGTGCCTCTGACTTGAGAGAATCCACCTGTGGTGGTTCAGACACCTTACAAGAGCGTGAGACCATGAGAGCCCAGGTTAGGTCCAGGACCTGTTGGAAAGATTGTCTCACTGTTGGGAACCCTCAGAAGCTCAGAAACTGTAATCCGTGGCTGCTGTTCTCCCTATTGGCACCCTGATGCCTTTCAGGCAGAAATAGAATGAATGAATGAACATGTAACATGACCGTCATTTAAGGATGAAACCAACATTTGATGAAATAAAACAAAACTAGCCCCATCATTAAGGGGAATGTTTGTACAGAACATGCTTACATAAGCACAGTTAGGCTTGTTAGAGTTTTATGCTGGAATCAGTAACTTAGTGGACACATATTTCAAAGTGCTAGCACCCATTTGTCTCGAATCATAAGTTTCACATTTGTAGCTGTCTGTCTTTAATCACGCTCGCTGCCTGTAATGAGAAGTTAAGCAGTGTGAGTCCGCGCTTTAATTTCAACTCTCCCGATCACCTCTTATGCCAATAAAACCCCCATCAAACCCAGTAATCTTTCACCCTGGAAATCAATAAGTCCCAATCTGCCATGTGTCTTGCTGCTGCTTTTAAGTGTGCCAATGCAGGGCTGAGGCCGAAGTAACACCCGCGCGCTGCTTGGTTGATCACAATCTATCATAGATCATCCGCACAGACATAAGTGGCCCTTGTTAAGTAATTACCGCTCACTGGGCATGCATTTTTCAAACAATTTGTTTGAAATGTTATCCAGGAGCAGCAGCGGGGGACAATAAGAGGTGCATGAAAGCACCTGAGCCCAGTCGAGCGCAAGGACAGAGGAAGGCTTTAAAGCCCAGGGTGAGAGCGAGAGAACATTCCTGGCCCTCACAGGTGTCCTCTGGCTCAAAGAAGGGTGAATTGCGGCTGCACCGTTTAATTAAAGCGTTCTGCAAGTGAACCAACGGGAACAAAGAGCACATGTCCTCCCTGATCTGTCTAATGGTATGGTAAAATGGACATTGCCATTGCTCTTGGACTACTAAAGCGAACCCTCTATGATCCCTACAGCCATTTTAAAGTGACTGTTCACTTTATTGTTTAAAATAGAAAAGTGAATAAAGTGTGGTACAACTGGACTCGGAGACTAAATCCATCGAGTACCCCGTTTTTTGGGGGTTTTTTTTGCTGAAGTACCCCAGTCTATTGTGTGGAAAATAGCTTTTTGCTCAGTTTGCACATTTTATTTGATCACACAAACAGGTTTATTTTTCCACAGCTACTCTTGTGTGACAAATGTCCCTGCTGGCCCAAGGGGGAAAGAGGTAGAGTGGCTGCACTTCGGGTCGGCCTCGACACGGCCTGTGAAATGAGGTGTTATTTTATAAGACACAGCGTGTGGGGTATTAGTCAAGCTGTATGAGGTTGTACAGCTCCAAGAATGCTTATCAGTTGTACTGTTTTTCTTGCCACCACCTTGTCTGTGTTTTTATTTTATTTATTTTTTATTTATTTATTTTTGTTTTTTGTCCTCCAGCACATTTGTATACAATGCAATACAGGTGCATATATAAGGAAATTATGAATGTCCTTCTTTGCCTATAAATGATAAATTATATAAATTATAACACAAGTTGCCTATAAATGCAAACTTGTTGGGACCATCTTTAGAGAGGTCAATTTTAACACACATCCAGTTGCCTTGTGCACTACCAGATATTCCCAGTAACCCGGTTTATTTGGAAACTTTATAGACGAGTTAGATGATGTAATGTCATCGGAGTTGATAATGGAAGAGATCAAGGCCCCGCCCCCCTTCCTCTTCCCTTTGCGCTTCTCCCCACCCCACTTTTATTTACTTGTTCAATATGAATACATGTTTCTTTCCAGATGCGAACAACTTGTGTAATATTTTCCAGGTTATTAATGCTGTAAAAGGGTGCGAATAATATGGGAATTAATGACCTGTGTCACAAAGCAATACTGTGTGCTTTGACATTTCGCTCGGTTAATTTGTGTTTCCAGCCATGTAGGCTCCAAGCTCTGCACCCCTCCACCCTGTTCTGTCTGCAGCCCAGGCGTGTAGCCTCTGCGCAGGCAACATTGTATGTCGTGGATGGGGTTTATGGGTAAAGGTTGCTTGTGTCAGACCACAAATTGTTCTGCGAGTTTGCCCCGAAGCCAAAGTGATGCTCTTATTGTAAGACCGTGTGTGTGTCTAGGCGTGTAATTTTTGCGTATTGTATGAGTAACCATTTACACTTGGAAAGAGCATCCGTGCTCGCAGTTTCTGCGAACCTCTCTGAATTTATCATGTTACTGTAGCAAAGTCTATGCCATATCGGCTAGTGTAATCTTTTTAGTCCTTGATAGCGTCTTGATCTCTTTAGAAACATGAATACGGCATGATTCAGGTGCTATGGAATTCCCATAAAGCCTATAAACCAGGTTAGTATTTACTGTTTGCACTTCAGTAATAAATCCTGGTAAACTGGAACAGAGGCGTCGCTGGTTCCACCGGTGGATGTGGCTAATTTACCCCAGATGTGTACCTTGAAAATGAACTGTGTACGTCAGAGCAGATTTGAATGACAGTCGGTCACCTCATTTCACAGGAAACGGGTGGGGACGGGAGGTATAGCAGCGTAATGCCCTTTGAATTTTATTAATCACATTACACATGAACGAGGGGAGGGCATGCTTTAAATTGTGTCTCCATATCTTGCCTTTCTGGATTGTTGGTTTCCGTAATTGTCCTATGGCCACCCTGTTCCTCCAGAAAAGCAGTGCGGTTTAATTAGGATGGGAATGTCACGACTGACCCCAGAGGACCCGGTGCCTTTGAAGGGTGGATCCAATCTAAGATGGGATGCTCCAGTGATCCCGAACCCACAGGAATTGCTCAGAAATTCTCCGCGTTGAATTGTTACATTATCCACCTTTACGTCTTTGAGGCTGGCGTGGGCATTAAAGGGTTATTTTAATTTTAATTAGCTGTGAATGAAAGCTACACTTTTTGGTAAATGGCAGGTTACCAATCACATTACCAAGCTTTAAGCACTGCCTTTAAGCTCCTTCTAATGGTGTAGTTTTGTTCAATTGTTAGCATGGTTTGCAGGTGGCTAATTGTTCCTTTGATCAACGGGATGATATGGATCAAACAGCCATACCTCTCTGCTTTTGTGAGTGGATTGAAGCAGAACACCACAGATATGGTATAAGATGAACTTCCTGATGTTGATCAATTGGAGTGTAAAAGGTTTTGAGCAAATTGCATGATTTTACAATGTGATCTAATGACAATTTGGTATGTAGCACAAATAGGATTGATGCTAATGGTCATGCAGTTCTCAAGATCAATAATACTTTCTTTAAGAAAGCATAGATATATTTGACCAACATTGTAACTAATGGGCTACGTTCAAACAAATAAGTCCATAAGTAAAGTTATGTGTAATAAAGTGGAATGACATGGGGGAAATGTATTGAACATATGGGGGGGAAAGGAGGTACAAAAAGGCATTGAAAGCCAAAAAACAGCTCAAATCTGTCAGTATTTAGAAAGCAGTCCTGCCCCTGTCTTTGCAAAATAAAAAGTGAACTATAAAAAGGTTTCACATTACCAAGGTGTCGCACAAGAAGCATCTCGTGGTGGGTAAAAGCAAAGAGCACTGTCAAGACCTTCGCAACCTTATTATTGCAAAACATACTGACGGTATTGTTTACAGACGTATTTCTAAACTTCTGAATGGTTCCAGTGAGCACCGTTGGGGCCATTATCCGGAAGTGGAAAGAACATCATTTCACTATAAACCGACCACGACCAGGTGCAAAACCTCTGACAGAGGAGTCAAAAGAATAATCAGAATAGTTGTCCAAGAGCCAATGACCACTCGCGGAGATCTTCAGGAAGACCTGGAATTAGCAGGTAGAGTTGTTTCAAAGAAAACAATAAGTAATGCACTCAACCGCCATGGCCTCTGTGCACACTTACCGCCCAAGACTCCATTGCTGAAGAAAAAGCATGTTGAAGCTCGTTTAAAGTTTGCTGCACAACATTTGGACAAGCCTGGGAGAGTATAGTCTGGTCAGATGAAACCAAAATTGAACTCTTTGGATATCATAGCAGGCACCATGTTTGGACGAGAAATGGCACTGCACATCGCGCCAAAAACACCTTAACAACAGTGAAGTTTGGATGTGGGAACGTCATGGTGTGGGGCTGTTTCTCAGCATATGGTACTAGCCGACTTCATATAATTGAAGAAAGGATGAATGGAGCAATGTACCAAGACATTCTTGATCAGAATCTGCTGAGATCTACCAGGATGCTGAAGATGAAACGAGGGTGGACATTTCAGCAAGACAATGATCCCAAACACACAGCCAAGGAAACTCTCAAGTGGTTTCAGAGAAAGAAAATAAAGCGGGTAGCATGGCACAGTCAATCACCCGACTTGAATCCAATTGAAAATAAGTGGAAAGAACTGAACATCAGAGTTCATGGAACAGACCCCCGGGACCTTCAAGATTTGAAGACAGTTTGTGTGGTAGAATGGGCCAAAATCACACCCCAACAATGCATGCGACTAGTTTCTACAAACAGAAGGTGTCATTAACAACAAAGTCTTTTCTACTAACTTTTAAATAAATTTCAGTAAGCATGTTCAATACTTTTTCCCTTTTCCATTCCACTTTATTGCACATAACTTAATTTATTGACTTATTTGTTTTTATTTCTTTGTATGTGTGGATTACTTTGGTTTTTACCGACATCTGGTGAAAATTTTATGTCAATAGCCCCATCAGAAATATATTTACTGAGAAATATGTTAATGTGTTCAATACTTATTTTCCCCTCTGCATTTGCAATGTGACACAAAAAGGAATAGAAGTAGAAGTAGGAAGGTCTACATAACATTAAGCATTAGCTTTTAATGCTTTTATAATGATGGTCTTGCAATCCTCAAAGTCCGACTTTTGATCCTTCCGGTATCAATTGCTGTGCCGATTATTCCAAGCGTGGGTTCTGTCTTTATCTTTAAGGCTTTCGGGGTTTCAACTCTTTCCTAGCATACGTCGTAGCCTCAGCAGGACCTTGCGTGATAAGATCCCAATTAGCAGAATGATTGACTGAGGAATGGAAAACGGAGAGCGAGTTTTCCTGCCGATTGAGCTTGTGAAATTGCCTCTCGGGGAGAAGAGTCTGTCTCGGTTCTCTTGAGTGTGAATAGAACAGAAAGCTGAGAAATTGTTTGAAGTGTTAGTAGTGGATGGGCTAATGATTTCAGATATTCTACAGACTTTGGGATACCATTAACAAATCGTCCAGGAGCTAGAGATGGTTTGGGAATTTGAGTGTCTGTTAACCTTCGTGGGATTTATGTGATTCTTATGTGTTATGTTATGATGGGTGTTAAAAAAAAAAGTTAGCAGATCAAGCGGTCTCCTGTTTGCACTTCTCCAGACGTTCCTGACTGGCAGGGGCTTCAAACTGCTCGTGTGTGCAGATGTGTTTGGGTACAGGGATATTGGCTCGCTGATTGCCGCTTCATTATGTAATTACCCCCTCCTGAGTAAATTATAAACAGAGTGTGTGAAGTGTGTGATCTCCTGTGCCCTGGAGCTCAGGTTTCTGGGGGTTCGCTTTGAACGTGACGCACAGCAAAGTCTCATCAATGTGAATTCCTTCAATCGGCCATCTGCGCGCCCTTGCCCCACTCTCTTCACCTTGTCAATACCCTTTTGTTCTTAACATTTTCCAAATGTGACCCTCTATGTAGCTAAATAGGCTCCCTGTTTCCCTTGGAGCTCGGAGACCTGATTGACTTTTGAATGTCTGCTGAGCCCCACTCACCCACCCACATTCTCCCCATCTTATTGACGTGTGATTGGGCCATTAACCCAAACTAGGCCCTAGTTAGTACATCCATATGTCAGCTTGTTGAGGGAACCGTTTGCTGAAGGCTAGTGACTGATTTTCTGACTGATCCGGTCTGTAATTAGTAGAATATTGTAATCGGAGTCTCCAAGGAAGTCCTGAAGGTCAGGAAGTCTTACAACATGTGTCCTATCTAACAGGTGCGCTCACAGTTACAAGCTCTTGCTCCAGTTGCTTCCAGGCTCCTTATATGCTATAGGTTTAGAAGGAATGTTTTTGTGTATTATTGACGAAGTGTTCTTTACGTGTGCACTTCTCTAACGTTGCGTCCAGAGATTGTAGAAAAGGGAAGAATACGGCTCGAACGCACTCATGCTCGCCTGAAGAGTAACAATTCATTAGCGTTCTGTCTGGTGCCACCCAGAAGAGGATGGGTTCGCTTTTAAGTCTGGTTTCTCTCAAGGTTTCTTCTTCATGTCATGTGTGGGAGTTTTTTCTTTGACTGCGTCACCTCTAGCATGCTCATTATGGATCTGAAAATATGAATGGACATCTGGATTTCTCTAAAGCTGCTTTGTGAAAGTGTCTTGCTACAAATGCAGTACAAATCAAATTCAGTAGAATTGAACTGAACTTTCTCCTCCCAGTGGCTCATCAGTGCAAGAAGTGGATACTTTCATGTCTCTGGGTTTAAAGCTCCAAGCTAGTAAACAGAAGGTTCTGGATATAAATATCTGAATCTATTTGATTTGAACCATGCTCATATCCAAAATTCCCCCATGGACTTGAATAAACAAAAAAAAAACAATCATTTCAGCTGAATTAATCTTTGTATTTGAAGCACTCTGGTACTGAATTCAATAGTACTGATAGTGTGTTTTTAGTGTTCTGTCTGGTTGTTAACAGTTCAATATCTCTGGCTTGTAGAGCAAGAAGAGAATTTCGAGTTCATCATTGTGTCACTGACGGGCCAGACGTGGCACTTTGAAGCAACTTCCTACGAGGAGCGTGATGCCTGGGTGCAGGCCATCGAAAGCCAGATCCTGGCCAGCCTGCAGTCCTGTGAGAGCAGCAAGCAGAAGGTAACATCACACTATGTGCCCTGCCATATCCTTCCTCCACCTTCAGTTTGAAATAGCAAGAACAAGGAACATATCCGTTTCATCGTGTTGCAGAAAAACATTTGCAAATAACAGTAGTCTCTTTGATATTACGAACCCCATTTCCAGAAAGGTTGGGACACTTTCTAAAAATGCAACAAAACCTGAAATCTGTTATTTGCTAATTCACTTGAAGCTTTATTTAACAGACAAAAGGACAAAGAAAAGATTTTCAGTGTTTTCAATGTTGAACTTAATTCTCGTAGTTAAATATAAACAAATTTAGGAATGGATGCCCGCAACACATTCAGTAAAACTTGGGACAGAGGCAAAATAAGACTGAAACGGTTATACGAGTAAAACTGGAAGGTTCCACACTTAGCACTTTAAGGCTTCGTCTTTGCAAGCAAGGATGGGTGATGGTTCACCACTTTGTGCCAAACTTCGTGAGAGAATTATCAGTCAGTTCAAATACAAAGTTTCTCAGCAAAAGATTGCAAAGAATTTACGTCTTTCACCATCTACAATTCATAATAATATGAATAGTTTCAGGGAGTCAGGGGAAATCTTGGTGCATAAAGGCAGAGGCCAGAAACCCCTACTGAATGTGTGTGACCATTGAGCCCTCAGGTGGTATTGTTTGAGAAACTGTCATGCTACAGTGATGGACATAGCCACATGGGCTCAGGAGCAGCATCTTTAGACAGCATCTTTCCTGAGGAACTCCATGTCTATTTCAGCAGGACGATGCTCATTTTGCAGGGGTTACAACAGTGTGGCTTGACAGGCCTGCCTACAGTCCAGTTCTGTCTCCTATTGAAAATGTGTGGAGCAGCATGAAGAGGAGAATCAGACAGCCGTGACCACTGACCGTTGAGCAGTTCAAGTTTTGTACACAGCAAGAATGGGCAAAAATTCCACCTGCAAAACTGCAACAATTAGTGTATTCAATTCCTAAATGATAAAATGTATAATTAAAAATGGTGATGTGACCCAGTGGTAAACACGTTTCTGTCCCAACCTTTTTTTGAGTGTGTTAAAGGCATCAATTTCCAAATTTGTTTATATTTTACTAATAGAATTAAGTTCATCATTGAAAACACTGAAAATCTTTGTTCTTTTGTCTGTTAAAAAAGCTTCAAGTGAATTATCAAATTACAGATTTTCAGTTTTTATTGCATTTTAAGAAAGTGTAAAAAATTTTTTGGTAATGGGGTTTGTAAATTGACTATTGTAAAGTGATATGTTTTTGTATCTGTTTTTAAATAAACAATTGTTGATGTTCACCTCGACACTGTATACAACATCTGTTAAAAATGTCACCATTATAGGCATCTAAACTTATTCCCCACCATACACACACACACACACACACACACACACACACACACAAACTACAAATGGCAATTACTTTAAAGCTAATATGGCCCCACTCGGATTGCCTGGTCCCCTGCTCCAGCCCCAGATCTCTACCCGCTTGCTGTGTTTACGCCCCAGGCCATGATTGCCCGATGTTCAGAGTACCTTTTACCGTGCCTCCATTCTATTTATTTCACTCCTCTTGTTTTTTTTTTCTTGTTTTCTTATTTCTTATTTTATCTTTATCTTTAATGTTGCATTGTTGCAGGTCAGTGTACGCCACTTACAGGTCTTTGATCAGGTAGTATAGTCAAGAATCATTTTATAATTACAGGGAAAATATGATTGTGTTTCTGTGTTTGTCTGCAGTCACGTCTGACCAGCCAGTCTGAAGCAATTGCACTGCAGTCAGTCAGGAATATGAGAGGAAACTCTCGCTGTGTGGACTGCGAGGTCCAAAGTAAGTTATTCTATTACGAATACAGAACAACATGAAAGCAGATTACGTCCTTTACAAAGACAAACTCCCTCTCTTGCTCTTTTGCCTTGCAGACCCCGACTGGGCCAGCCTGAACCTCGGTGCTCTCATCTGTATCGAGTGCTCTGGTATCCACCGGAACCTGGGCACTCACCTGTCCCGCGTGCGCTCTCTTGACCTGGACGAGTGGCCTCTCGAACTCATCAAGGTCATGTCTGCTATCGGTAACGACCTGGCCAATACAGTGTGGGAAGCCAACGCCCAGGGCCGACTAAAGCTTGCACCCGATGCCAGCAGGTAAGATGGCATTACCATACAAAGTGTCCTAACACAGCTTCAAACAGCTCGATGTAGAGCTCTCAGTCACTCTCGTTTACATTTTTCATTTCATATACGTGTACATGGTTAACGGAATGCAATAAAGCATCAAATGTTTTAACATTCATATTGAACATTTTATTCAATTAGCAGATACAGAACAGGGTTCAACAGTGGTTCTGTGCAAAGATTTAAACTTCCGGTCGCTGGGTCAGAACGGTCACACACTAAAACGCCACTGCTCAACCCTTTTTATCCTTACCATGTAGACCCTAACATACGAGCTTAGCATGCTTCTGGAAAAAAAATGCTTTAAGACTTATATATATATCACCAGATACAATTAAAAATTCCAGCACTGGAAGTCGATCTAAAAATCAGCCATGCGTGACTGGAGGAGGGAAACGCTATAATGTGCTGAGCCTGGGGACAAGTAATTACCAGTGAACATTGTCCATACCTGAGCGGACAATAGAGGGCCTGAGCTGGACCTTCAGACTCCTTTAAAAATTGCATTTGAATATTTAGGTAATGAAAGCATTTTAGTAATTGAATGCATTTGACTGTATTGTGTTCTGACAGAAGGAACGTGAAGTAGCACTGCAGCACTATGACAAAATGGAAATTGTTGCTGAATTAAGCTAAATAATGCCAAAATGCCAGAATTTCTATCAAATAAAGTCACTTTTTCATGATTTTTTTTTTCCCCCACATTTGTGTGTTCTTACTTCTGATATACTTAAAATAGACCCATAATTTAACTCCTCTTACGCACACTTTATTTCAGATGGATACCTATTTGCTATATACTTAAATATTATGCTACAATAATGTAATGGTGTTGGAGAACCTGTGCACTACATGCTTAGCAGATCATTGATATTGCCTATTAAGAAGTATCTTTGTTCAGGTATTCAGACCTTCGAGCAAAGGATCGCACTAAAAGGTCTGGGTCTGAAGGTGGATTTTATGCCTTCAAAATGTAAACGTTCTGTAAATTCATCTAGTGGAATTAGTTTCTGCTTTTAACTTACCCAAACTCCTAGCTGTTCTCTTTCCTCTTCTCCCCCACCCCGCGCTCGTCCCTCTTCCCCTGCATCTTTACCCGTGTAATTATTGGCCATGGGGGGTCGGGCCTCAGCAGCCATAATAACAAATTAGAGCTGACTACCAGCCACGGGATTATCGACTCCCCGTTTCGAGACGACCTCATTACTCACCGGCAGCACCTTTTAATTACTCGGCCCCCTCCGAAAATCTTTCCTCATGGATCGGCCATTTTCGGATGCGCTGCGTCGATGCGCTAATGCGTTTATTGTTCCTCTCGTGGCCGTTTATTTATGCACGCAGAGCTCTGTGGCCCTGCACGCGAGAGCCAGAGATTACAGCAGCGGTCGATACTATCTCAATTAACCCGAGCTATGGAGCCCAGCACGTCAGCCAATGCTCTGTCACTGTCAATAGCATCTGTTCTACCGTTTCTTAAGTAGCCCCCAACTAGCTTTAATGGTCTAGATACTCTTCAGGATGCTACACTTTTAAAGACCTGGTGTGTAGAGTGTGGAGCATGGTAACGTGTCTACAATGTAACTGACAAGGTTTAAGTACATAATCCGTGGACTTTGATGTGATTGTGACAGGACACTGTGATAAGAAAGTCTGAAATAGTTATTATATGAAACTTGAAATGGTTATACACTAGTATGGATAATAATGTCACAAGTGGCATTATTTCCTGGTGAAACCTGTTGTTTAGCTCATGTGTGTGTTTGCAAAGTTGCTCCCTTATCTTCTCTCTCTCTTCTTTTTCAGTCAGTTTCATTTCTGACAGTGTGTTTGCTGTGTCAGTGTGTGATTGTGTTTGGCCAGGGTGAAAAGGAGGCCTGTCAGGAGCTGGAGCTGTGTTGCATATAATTTGCTCCCCCGTCGTCACTTTCTCAGGCAGCCGAATTGATTAAACTTGTAGGCGTCCAAATGGATGAGTCTAAATGGATAAAAACGCAAATGAAATCGCTGACAGTCTGAGACTGGAAAGTTTTTTTCTTTTTTTGCCCCCTTCTCTGCAACTGAGTTTAACCCAACATATAGTTAGATCCCTTTTCAGGTGCATTAAAGAAAAAAATTTTTCCTTTCAGAAAATATTATATTTTAGCTTCATTGTGGTTCATATGATTTGTTATGTTTGTGTATTATGTTCATTTACTTTGTTATGCTTTAATAGGATCACCTGTACCCCTGCTCATTCATGCCATTATCCAGTGACCCACTCATGTCAAAGTGGTGCAGTGCATAAAATCATGCAGTCTAAGAGCTCCAGTTCATGTTTATATCAAACACCTGAATACGGAAACAATGTCTTTTCATGCGGCTGGTTTGAGTGTTTCGTTGAAGGTTCATCTCCTTGGATTTTCATGCATAACAGTGGTATAGATTTTACACAGAATATTATAGGGAGAAAAAAAAGCATTCAGTGAGCGTCAGTTCTGTGCATGGAAATAGGTCAGAGGAGAATCATCAGACTGTGTAAAGCTGACAGGAAGTACACGGTAAATCAAATATCCAATTTTTACAACCGTGGTGAGCAGAAAAGCATCCCATGCATGACCATGTCAGGTCCCCTTGCTGCCAAACAACAGGAATCTGAGGCTACAGTGGGCACGGGCTCACCTATACTGGACACTTGAAGATTGTCCAGTTTATGTTGAAATCGCAGGAGCATATATTGTGGCACTGATGCATGGCTATGGTTCTTGGTGATTGAAAAGCATTTCAGACTTGTATGGCTGTGTGTGTGTGTGAGAGAGAGAGAGAGAGAGAAGGAGAGAGGTAGAGCGAGCACACGACAGCATCTCCACTGTGTTCAGGATTGGTGGCTGATAAATGAAAACCCTCCCTTGCGGTCTCTCAAGTGAGTAATAGAGCCCGAAATTTCATTTTGCAAGCGACTGATTTAATGATCCAAAGGGTAATTAATGGGCTGATTATCTTAATGTTAAATATGGCCAGCAGCAATTAGACTGACCTCCCGCCTGTCAAGGTCTGGGCCGTTCTCTTCGCCTTTCAATTACGGCCACTTTGGAGGTTGGGGGGGGGAGAAGGAGAGAAGTACCCGTATCCTCCACACCTCCACCTCTTGGCTCAGATCGTCCCTCGTTCTTCACCACTCACACCTCGGGCAGTTATTATTTTGGAGAGAGCCGTGGTGCCACGGCAAGCTTGTCTTGATGGCTCTTCGGAGAGAAACGTCATTTAGACATTTCATTAGTGTTTTTGTAATGGCTCTTCTTTCGTTTTGTTACACACACATACACACACACACACAGAGACACACGTCTTTCCTGCACAATTTTGATTCACATTTTCACTTTTATGACTCTGGGTCTGTTACAATGGTTTGTCAAATGGTTAAAATGTTCAAATGGTGTGTGTATAATAATAATAATAATAATAAGAAGAAGAAGAAGAAGAAGAAGAATGCTGTGGTAACACATGTAAATCCCCCCCCCCCTTTTTTAATTAAAAAAAATAATAATTTAAATACAGGGGCATATCGCCTCTGTTAGAAAAAACCCCACTTATCTCCAAAAATGCAGATTTGCAGGAGAAAGAGTTCTTTAATTTCAATGTGTTAATTTAATGTAAAAATTTTAAAGTTTTTAAACACTGTGTTCACTTACTGTGCACTCTATGAGACACATCCACCATATTGCTCCACTCTGCAGATGTAAAGTCAGAGACAGTAGCTCATCTGTTGTTACACAGTTTGTGTTAGTCATCCTCTAATCCTTCATCAGTGC
>JAOVVH010000015.1:857731-868397 GCA_028566435.1 Scorpiodoras heckelii
CACACACACACACACACACACACACACACACAGAACATTACAGATAAACAAAACAAAAGAGAACTTCACATTCTTACGTTCTTTGAAATCTACAGGGAATTCGTTGCATTCAGATGAATTTGTATCGCTATATTTTTGAGGACTTTCCATTGACATAATAATCACTGCAGCTCATTAATGCTAAGCCTACGCCTAAGCCTAACCTTAACCCTAAAACCTAACCTCAATAATGAAAAAAAACAACTTTTTGGCACTTTTATTTTATTTATTTATTTTTGTTAAAATCTACAATAAAAAAACACTTTCCTTATGGGGACCAACAAAATGTCCCCATAAGGTGCCAATGATCAGATCACACACACACACACACACACACACACACACACACACACACACACACACACACACACACTACATCCCATAACACAGTACATTACTAGAATAGATTGTGATGCTATAAAATAACACTCAGGTGTACACTCATACTTACTCAGTCTGGAAGCATAGTCTGGTCTGGGAATCAGGATGATCTTTTTGTAAACTTTACACAGTGCTTTGAGATCTGCGTCGAAAGGTCTGCGAGACGTCCCAAAAAGCAGCACGCGATCCTCTGATTTAATGGATTTGACCACTTTCGGCAGGTCTTTCTTCAGCCTTTTGGGTTCCATCTTCAGCAGGAAGGTACGAATAAAGAGTCAGATGGAGAATCTGGTTGTCAGTGTATCATCTGGCAACCATAAGAGGGCAGTAAAGGCTAACTAACTCAGTCACTGTGGCAAATCTTGATTGTTGACACATCTCCAAACCGGCTTATACAAGTTATCTGACATCAGTGGGACACCTGTTGTCTTTTGTTTTATTCAGTTATTGTGCGCATGAATGTCTCTGCGGGTGTTTGTGCACTTGTGAAATGAAAATACAGCCCAGATGGAGGACATACCTCTTTTTCTGGTTTTGGGACTTTTTTGTAGAATGTTTTCTCAGCGTCTCCGATCCAAATGACAGAAGGCTGCAGCTGGCGAGCCACCTGGCAAAACATGAGGATAAACGTGCATATGCTCAGCAACCCAACTTTAATCACCAGCGTTCTCACAAACAATATTGCATAGATATGACGCTGAAGCATACCATTGCATTTTGCAAGAGATAATTACCCTACACGTTAGACGTCTTGTGTTTTTACTCTGTGTTTGTGTTTGTGTGTGTGTGTGTGTGTGTGTGTATACAGATGCATCTGAAAGATAAGGCCTAAGTAGAAGCTAGCAGCAGATAGGAAGGTGGTCCATTTCTTTCATAATGGCAGAGTAAGCAGGAAGTTGTGATAAAACACAATTCTTCTCCCAGCATGCATTAGAAGCGGTGCTGAAAGAAATGTGTGAGCACAATACAAACGGCTCCTTAATGTGGTTTATCTGCAAACCCAGCTGTACTCGACCTGAACTGCTCCAGCTCCACAACGCTTGTTTTGCCTCCTGCTCCTTCTCAACACAAACATCTAACCCTTCCTACAAAATACACTATTAAAGATCTTTAAATGGATGCACGTTTTTGGGGCAGGAAGAAAAAAAAGGCAACATGGGGACAAATTCTCTCAGTTTTCAGTTCCTTATTAAAAACCCATGGCTGTTTATGTTCGCATTTTTGAGGATATCAAGTATTGTATGTTTGTGGCTTCTGGGACACAGTAAGCAACCTGCTTGGATGTGTGTGCCATGGTGTGGCTCGGGGGCGGAACAACAAATGGAGAGAGCAAAATCTGACATTTTGTCATACTTTCAGTGAGGAAAAATAAAAAGACACATGTCTGGGAGAGTTCAGGGTCTCTAATTCACTAGAGAGACACTGTTTGCATTTCTGTGATAAACTCTGCACAGAAGACTTTGAAGCAGTGATGCACACAGCAGCCATTTTTGGGCACTTGTTACTGAAACAAGGATACATATTGTCATTGGATGGGAAGCACATCAGCACGCCCTTGTGGGAAATATCTGGTGCTAAACATGAGTGAGTGAGTGAGTGAGTGAGTGAGTGAGTGAGTGAGCGATTGAGTTATGATTGAGTGAGTTTATAAGTGAGTGAGTCAGTGATTGAGTTATGAGTGAGTGAGTAAGTTTATAAGTGAGTGGGTGATTGAGTTTATAAGTGATTGAGTTTATAAGTGAGTGGGTGATTGAGTGAGTGATTGAGTGAATGATTGAGTATATAAGTGAGTGATTGAGTGAGTGAATAAGTGAATGAGTTTATGAGTGAGTTTATAAGTGAGTGAGTGAGTGAGTATGTGAGTTTACAAGTGAGTTTATAAGTGAGTGAGTGAGTTTATGAGTGAGTGAGTTTATAAGTGAGTGATTGAGTGAGTTTATGTGAGTGACTGAGTTTGTGAGTGAGTGAGTTTATAAGTGAGTGAGTTTATGTTAGTGAGTGAGTTTATGAGTGAGTGAGTGAGTGAGTGAGTAAGTTTATAAGTGAGTGAGTGAGTGAGTTTATATGTGAGTGAGTGAGTGAGTGAGTGAGTGAGTTTATGTGAGTGAGTGAGTTTATAAGTGAGTGAGTGAGTTTATAAGTGAGTGAGTGAGTTTATGTGAGTGTGTGAGTTTATAAGTGAGTGAGTTTATGTTAGTGAGTGAGTTTATGAGTGAGTGAGTGAGTAAGTTTATAAGTGAGTGAGTGAGTGAGTTTATGTGAGTGAGTGAGTTTATAAGTGAGTGAGTTTATACGTGAGTGAGTGAGTTTATAAGTGATTGAGTGGGTTTATAAGTAAATGAGTGAATTTATGAGTGAGTGAGTTTATAAGTATATGAATGAGTGAGTTTATGAGTGAGTGAGTGAGTTTATAAGTGAGTGAGTGAGTGAATGAGTTTATAAGTAAATGAGTAAGTGAGTTTATAAGTAAATGAGTGAATAAGTGAGTTTATAAGTGAATGAGTGAGTTTATAAGTGAGTGAGTGAGTTAATAAGTAAATGAGTGAGTTTATAAGTAAATGAGAGAATGAGTGAGTGAGTTTATAAGTAAGTGAGTTTATAAGTGAGTGAGTGAATTTATAAGTGAGTGGGTGAGTGCATTTATAAATGAATGAGTGAGCAAGTGAGTTTATAAATCAGTGAGTGAGTTTATGAGTGAGTGATTAAGTGAGTTTATAAGTGAGTGAGTGAATGAGTTTATAAGTGAAAGAGTGAGCAAGTGAGTTTATAAGTGAGTGAGTGTGTTTATAAGGGAGTGAGTGATTGAGTTTATAAGTGAGTGAGTGATTGAGTTTATGAGTGAGTTTATGAGTAAGTGATTGAGTTTATAAGTAAGTGAGTTTATAAGTCAGTGAGTGAGTGAGTGAGTGAGTGAGTTTATAAGTCAATGAGTTTGTTTATAAGTGAGTGAGTGAGTGAGTGAGTGAGTGATTGAGTTTATGAGTGAGTTTATGAGTGAATGAGTTTATAAGTGAGTGAGTAATTGAGTGATTGTGTTTATGAGTTTACGAGTGCGTTAATAAGTGAGTGATTGAGTTTATAAGTGAGTGAGTTTATGAGTGAGTGAGTGAAATAATATGATATGGTGAAGAATACTGTGAGGAGACTCTGAGTTATTTAACATTTATAGAATGAGTCTCCAGGGTCAGTGCTTGGTAACAGTCAGAAGTAACACTTTTCCTTTAAGTTCTGCACCACGGGAAAGTCTTCAGCACAGCGGCCTTTGCACGTTCTCTCTCATAAGACAAGCTGTGGTTTTTCTGTCTCATCTTCCTCACTTAACCATGTATGCACATCATATAAAGTGATATGTATTGATCTTGTTATTTACATGACTACAGATGATTATACAGCATTTTTATGTGTAAATTAGCCCTTTAAAAAAAATAAAAACAGGAAAGTGATAACACAGTGCACACAGTGATAACAATCTGCACACAGTGTACATGTTTGTCTCTCACAGAAAATCACCTGCTGCTGCTGACGATGGACCCACAAATGAACAGCCCAAATATCACAGCTTAAAGATACTCTAAGAAACCATAAATTTGGCTTTGGACTGCAACTGATATAAGCAGCCTTCCTACGATGACTAGGACTGTATTCACCATGAACTGTTTTACTCCATCAGTCAAATCTTCACCAGTGAACAGTTGATTACTAAAACAAAGTAGACTTGTTGTTAAAACTGTAATGAATTTACTAGTTACAATTGCAACAACAATTTTTACCATATAGCACACAGCACACAGTTATCCATCCATTATCCTCTGCCCTATCCCGCTAGTCGGGGCCACGGGGGAACTGGAGCCAATCCCAGCGTCATTGGTCAAAAGCCGGGGTACACCATGGACAGGTTGCCAGTCTATCGCATGGTCAACACACACTCATGCACACATTCACACCTACGGGCAAGTTAGTGACTGATCAACCTAACATGCATGTCTTTGGACTGTGGGAGGAAACCGGAGTACCCGGAGGAAACCCACAGAAGCATGGGGAGAACAGGCAAACTCCACACAGGACGGCCCGGACCGGGAATCGAACCCGGATCGCCTTGCTGTGGGGCGACAGTGATAACCACTACACCACCGTGCCGCCCAGCACACAGTTATAGAAGGGATTATTTATTATCACACTAGGTGACACAAACCTTATATATTCCATATCAGATGTGGGACATATCACAAATGTCATGAGGATTGGTGTGTGTGATATTGTTGACCAAAAATTGGTGAAAAAAAATGAAGAAGAAGAAAAAAACTTTGACAAAAACTATTTGACCACCAGTGCTGGCTGTGACAGTCATAAAATAAGAGCTACAGTTAAATCAAACTGCAAAAAACTGGATCAAGCAATAAATTTACAAACAATCTCTGATTTCCATGATCTTGTATCTTGTTCTTGTAAGAAAAAGAAGAAGAAGAAGAAGAAGAAGAAGAGTCTCTTCTCACCTTCAAGACCATATGCAGGAGGTACTGTAGGCCACTCCTCCCTGGGTATTTGCCTGCCAGGTTGGCAGGGGAGAGGTTGAACAGATTGGCCCCAGTCTCTGTGCACAGGGCATGGAGCAGCATCCTTTTACCCACGCCTGATGGACCGGCCAGCAGCACTGAGCGGATTAGAGGTCCTCTCTCATGTACACACTGACAGCCTTGAAAAGAGCAGCACAGCATAATAACATATACCATGATATTATCAAAGGAACTGTTCAGTCAAATACACTAATGGGGCTGAAAACGAATGTAAGAGAATAGTCACTGATTACATGAGTGACTATTTAAGCAGACGTTCAATTAATTATGACCCACACTAGCATGTTTGATTGAGCTATTCCTTCTTTTCAGTATTACTAGCTCTCGCTTGAATGGCTTCTTTGACCTTCATTTGCCTTGAATGTCTGCTTGCTTGTCATTTTCTGCCTCTGTTCCATCAGCTTCAGGTCATTAATTACTTCTCCAAAAAACATGCAAAACATGCCATTAAAAAATTGATTAAAATGCAAGAAAGTCAATCCCTGTCATGGTCTTAATCCAACTGTAGGCGCCTGTATGTAGACGGACTTTGGTTTTGCTTTTAAGTTTAAAGACCTCAAATAACCATTATTACTTGTTAGATTAGGAAGTGAGATGTCAGCACAGACGCTGATTGCTGTAGCTGCTGACGCTGAGTCATAAAAGAACAATAGTTTAATGGGTCTCTGGGGCGAAAACAAAGTCAAAAATGGTTAAGGATTCCGGCTGGGACCAGGAAGTGGTGTGTAGGTGTGTGATACACACAACCGGCTACACGTATACTTCCATCCAAACTTCACTTTGTGAATGCAGTAGGTACAGGGCAATCACAAAGCTCCTTCCAAATCCTTGTGAATAACCCAACATGGAGCAGACTTACAACAAAAAAAACCCCAGAATGACTTGTATATCAATGATCAATATTGTTATATTTATATATGCAATATGTAATGGCTATTATCAAATAATAAAAGGTTTGTTTTACATTAACTATGCCACATTACCCATAATGCTGAATGCTCACTGATAGTGGCACCAGTTCTCTACTCAGAGAGACCAATGCAGCAGTGCTTTAGTCTTTTAGCACTTACCGGCTCTCTCACTTCTTCAACTGATCAGGTTCAAAAGCTTCAACCTGCTAATATCACTGACCTCGATCGACTCCATCACGCTTATCAACAATCTAGCAACTAATCCGGTTTTAGCCTGCACGGTTTCTTCTCAAACAACTTTTGAATAGTGCAAGGTTGCACAACATGACATTTGATAACAATTCTCTAAGCTTTCCTGGTTGTTTCAGGGTGTGTAAGTGTTACCATCACTGAGAAAAACTGCAGTTCTTAAGTTTTTGTGTCATTTATTGTCACTGACATTAGACAATGCAAAAAAAAAAAAAAAAATGAAGATTGAAATGAAGCAGAATTCTCCCAGAGGACCTGTGCAGCAGGGGGCGATATAAACAGCAAATTCTCCACAGCATGAGCCATGCGTGTCTGTGCGCATGGATGTGTCTGAGTGGGTGTACTTACTTCCCATTATATAGAATTAGAAACCAGTTATACCCATATTGCACTTTTATTTGCCTGTAACTTTGTAACCTGTTTAAGAAGAAACCGGATGAAAGGGAAGTTATTTTGCAGACGTGGAAATCTGCACACAAGTTCTATGAAGTCCAGACTTTCATCTTCACCATAGCTTTTACTTCCGTTGTACTCTAGTGTGCCAGACTTAATATCCAACCTAATCCATTTCCACACACTGTAACCTTGTTAAACTGATTTTGCACTACAAATGGCAGATGTTTCCCTGCCTCCTCTTCGTGTGGGAATGTCGTTGTGGTAATTGACACAAATACAGCCGAGCAATTGAAACAAATGGAGTGAGCTCAGTGCAGCGTCAGCGAAGAGGCCTAAACACTGTACGAATGGCAGAGTAAACCTGCCTCAGGGCTGCTTCCGAACAGGACTCAGTCCAAACAGTCTCCCAGCAGGAACAGGGATCATAAACATAAACATATGCTGAATTGCTGGGCTCTGATTTGCTTCTCTGTAGAAGACACCATGGACAGGTTTGTGAAAGGGGCTTGCTCCAGAAAAGCCTCCATTTCTTCTTTTCCTCATTCTTGTGTCTTCAGAAACATATCTCACAACTTTGATCTATTAAGAAGATTAGGAATATCAGCTTCCAAACCTTTTATGACTTTTTTTCACCTCCTATAGAGCCTCTGTCCTGCCTGTTTTCTTTCTCCCCTGGCACAGAGGTGATGAAAGGCCCTCGGGGTTTCCATCACTCTCCCTTGCCGAGTCCTGATCGCAGGCCATGAGCCCTCCAGTGTGTGATTATTTTTAAGCCGCTGACTGATCTCTCATTGTTTTAGTGCCGTGGAGGCTGTTTATGTGGTAACACGGTGCTATCTGGGACTCGGTACAGTGTTGTTAGGGGTTATAGCGCACCAGGGCTCTAAACATGTGCGCGGGTGTGAAAGATCTTCTGTCAGGGTTATTGAAACAGGGTACGGAGGAGAGAAAGGATGGTGAGAGAGGACGGTGTGATACCAGACACCCGTGCGCTCTCCTCTAATTGCTTGCTCACTGTAGAGAAAGTGACAAAAGAGGCTGGGCTGCACAATAAGTCACAACAGGGTCAGATACAGTTCAGAAGGGCATGCACTGTATGACACACAGCACACACGCACACAAGGCTTTAACAGTAAGGCTCCCTGAAAAATTCATGGGAGCCACTCTAGTTCCCAGGGTGTTCATTAGCGTCCCCTTGGACATTTTTCTACACACAATAGATCCAATCCATCATCTTGTGTCACTCTGAAGTCGTGCAATACAAAACCTCTTTGTGATCCGAAATGAGTATCATTTTGTCCTTTTGCTTATGGTTCCATATTTGACTTCCTCCTTTATTTACCCTTATTTCCAGGTGATCTCTTGCTCACGTAGATTGACTTCTGGCTAGGATTAGAGGAAGCAGAGCATCCTGGGACAGACAGTGAGCAGACATGGGAATGCTTACTCACCCAGAGGCAGCACGCCATACAGAGCAATGAGCTGTCTGACGTCTGAAAGGGATGGCATGGGCTCGATGTCTGCCTGCCTAAGGCTTGTACCCAGGTAACTATATTCCCCTGGAGAGAAGGAGATACAAATTACACAAGCAGGACTAAAACACAAGCACTTGGAGCATATAACCATGATGTAAGCCAGTGACTAACATTAAAAATCTGTTCAGGATACATCATGTGTACAGAATTATACAGATATGAGCAATTGCACTCACCTGGAAAGAGAAACAAAGAGACACACAAAGAGGGCATTGACTCATTTCTTGTATATAACATCAAGATTAACAGATAAAGGTAAACCTCTGGCTGTTTGCTTGCCTTACAAGGTGTTGCTGTGGCAACAACGTTGCTCCTCCAAACAGCATCAAAATGGCATATTTTACATGTCAGAACTAATGTGGTTTTCTATTTACAGTACTACGCCCAAGCCTGGACATGGTTTAAACATGAACTGAAACTTTATGAACTTCAACGTAAAGGAACATTTGGTTATGTACTCAAGCCAGTTAATAAGCTGACCGAAAGCGTCTGGAAAAATGTTGCAAATGCTGTCATGGAAAAGGTACATGTGCAATGTTAAGAAAGCTTGGCATGGTTTCTGAATATAAAACCTTCATTCATTTTGATTTCTCAAAATATATTTCTCTGACCTGAAAGAGGCCATGCATGTGGGCATGTGTATTACTACTGACAGCACGTAATCAAGACCAACTGAGGAAGCAACAAACTGAAATAGCTCTGCTTTGAACTTCTGTTTTTACTTTACTGGGTATTGTATCTATGAGGCGCATGGAAATTATTGACTCATCTGTCTCAGTGAGGAAGAGAAAATACTCATAATCTGTGTGCGCACACACTGATACACACGTACACACACAGATCATGATTCAGTCTGTGGTGGTGACAGTATAATATCATATATTACTGTGAAGTCCAGAGCTACAGATCTTTCTGAGTGGGGCCCGATTTACAGATACAATAGCTTAGAGAAGCGGGCAAAAAGGACCGTATGGTATTAAGTACACGCTTGGCAAACTATAGCTATTAGACAGTCAGGACACACTTCAAAAGGAAGGCAGGCTTGAACCCTTCCCAGAAAAGATTTAACATATACCACATATGTACTGGGAAGAGAGTCATGAGTGTATGTGACTGTTTAATACCGATATAATCATGCAATTTTACGGCCATCGGCTGAATCAGGATGCCTTCCAGAATGAGCTCCTCATATATTGATTCAATACTCCTACAGAGACAGGGAAGGAGAGAGAGAGAGAGAGAGAGAGAGAGAGAGAGAGAGAGAGAGAGAGAGAGAGAGAGAGACAAATGGAAAACAAGAGCAAAGGAGAAGAAAAAAACAGATGAATAATTCACGCAGCATCTGAAATATTAGCCATGACGTCATTACACAACCCACCCATCTAAGACCTCATGCTTGCCACATTTTACTGCATCTGAAGCTGTGTCTTGCTCTTCAATGTCACAGGCCTTTTACTGCTAAATCTTCCAGGCTTCTACTGGACATTTTTACATTTTTTTACTTAACCCTTAAGAAGACTTTTATGTTTTTTATGTATGATCTATAACATGTACAGTATATGGTCAAAAGTTTGTGGACACCTGACTGTCTCTCTCACACACACATATGTGGCTCTTCGACCAAACTGTTGCCACAAAGTTTGAAGCACGCAGTTGTATCGAATATCTTTGTATGCTGTAGCATTCAAAATTTCCTTCACTGGAACTAAGGGGCCCAAACATGTTCTAGCATGACAATGCCTTATGCACAAATTGAGAAGAAACATGTGGTACCAAGGCAGCAGTTGAAGAACTTCAGAATTCTTCACAAAGCTCCGACCTCAACCCTACTGAACACCTTTTAGATAAACTGGAATGATGAATGCACCCCAGACCTTAGTTCCTGTGACCTCACTAATGCTCTTGTGGCTGAATGAAGAGTATTATAACACCAGTACTTTAAGGGGGAACTAAACCTTGAATGGGATGTTGGATTCATATATATATATATATATATATATATATATATACTATATAAAAAAAAGTATTCTCTCGTCTGCCTTCACACGCATATGAACTTGAGTGACATACCATACTTAATCCATAGACTTTAATATGATGTTGGCCCACCCATTGCAGCTATAACAGATTCAACTCTTCTGGGAAGGTTTTCCACAAGGTTTAGGAGTGTGTTTATGGGAATTTTGACCATTCTTCCAGACGCGAATTTGTGAGGTCAGATACTGATGTTGGACGAGAAGGTCTGGCTCTCAGTCTCAGCTCTAATTCATACCAAGAGTGTTCTATCAGGTTGAGGTCAGGACTCTGTGCAGGCCAGTCAAGTTCTTAGACACCAAACTTGCTCATCCATTTCTTATGGACCTTGCTTTGTGTACTGGTGTGCAATCATGTTGGAACAGGAAGGGGCCATCCTCAAACTGTTCGACCAAAGTTGGGAGCATGAAATTGTCCAAAATCTTTTGGTATGCTAAAGCATTAAGAGTTCCTTTTACTGGAACTAGGGGCCGAGCCCAACTCCTGAAAAACAACCCCACACCATAATCCCCCCTCCACTAAACTTTACACTTGGCACAATGCAGTC